>PVIR01001898.1:41248-72477 GCA_004026965.1 Petromus typicus
GTCTTGCAAGCGCAAGGGCCCGGGTTCGATTCCCTGGTAACCACATAACAATACTGGGTGTGGAGACCCACACCCAGCAGCAACCAGTACCACATACCACAGTGCCAGGCGTGGTGGCTCACGCCTGTAATCCCAGCACTCGGGAGGCAGAGGCAGGAGGATTGTGATGTGAGTTTGAGGCTGAGCTCAGGGCCAGCCTAAACCACAAAAAGCGAGACCCTGTCTCAAAAAACCTAAAAAAAAAAGAAGAACTTGAAGAAAGTGCTTCTCAAAATGAGGTCCAAAAGTCCAAACAAATTCCAATGTGGGCTCAGTAAGCCCACATTGTGTCCTCTGTGATTACTCTGCATTCTGAAATGCCCTATGGCAAACAGCAACACTTAAAAGCAAAAATATAAATATACTTCTGATATGTTTGAATTCTCTATTAGTTTGTGTTGTGGTATTGATTGTTAACAAGTTCCATTCATTAAGACAAACATATATGCTTTGGAAATGAACATGTGAAGTGAACGTCTATAAATAATTTCCTTTAACATTGTCATTATGTTCATACTTAGTTATTTGAAGAAGAGACAATATATGACTACAATCTTTGGAAAAGTTACACTTCTAATGAGGTGGGCACCTCAAAAAGATTTAAAAATTTATTTAACACCTACAGATATTAAATAATTCTAAATTTAAAACTAGATGGATTACCTAAAATTAGATTGTACTAAGATCATATCATTATAAATTATTTATCTGATGACGGTTATTTTTCAAGTTCTTTAAATAAAAATAGTACTAAAACAAGAAAGCTATACCTGAAAACTCTTTAAATAATAAATTACTAGCCAATAATTTTAATCAAAATAGTGTGAAGAACTCTGACCTGAAATGAATTCTACTGTATATTTCATGTTTTACCTGCTAAATAAAAAACTTAAATGTGGAGATAGGACTATGATATATGTGTTTTCTGCAGATTAAAAATTGTTATCATGTTTTGGATTTCCCTGAAGACTACATAAACTGGGGTCCAAAAGAATAGGTAATTTGATTTGAGATAAACGATCATGGGTAAGACATTCTACTTAAAAGGCAAATTATTTTCCTGTTAAGAAAACACCTAAAAAAGCAATATACTTCCTATCTTCACTCAATAAATGAAAGGCATATATAAGTTTAGTTAACAGGGAATTGCCTCATTGTTATTTAATTCAAAACATACAAAGCATCTGTATCAACAGAAAAATTCAATATTCCCCACTACACACTATAAGAAGCAAGTATTACATCAAAATATAACACAAGAAAAGAAATGTAAATTACGTTCCAGACAACTATGAAATGGTTAATTGAGTCAAGCTGGTAACAAGTTTTTCCAAGCATTAAATGACAACATAAGCAGAATGCATAGCTGAAAAATGAGAGTCAGACCCCTTTTCTTCATATATGGATAGATGGTTGATGTCCTCAAAACTTGCAAATTCATACGCATCAATCTTCCTCAAGTGTCATTCTTGGTTTAAAGGAAGGCACCACCTGCTCTTGCTCCATCCTGTCCCAGTCAACCTATCAAAAGAACCAATGCACCTGAACATCAGCAAATCCTTTGCAGGCATCACAATCCAGTTTCTCCTTTGGGTCCCTGTTCAGAAAACTCTTCAGGACATTCATAGTTTCTGCAGACAGCCAGCAAAGTACGTGAATTTTTATGTCCAGAATTACTTGCAATAGATTATCATTTGAGTTCAGGTCACGGTTATCAGAGGTTTCATCTAGCTAAAACAGAGACTCCTCGACCATCATCTCATACATCACCACTCCAAGAACCCACCAGTCCACACCAAAACCATAAGATCCTCTTAAAATTTCCAAAGCCAGGTAATTCAGAGTGCTGCAGAGAGTGTCAGGCATAGCTCTGGGCTGTAAGCCTTCCTTGCACACAGAAAAATCTGTGAGTTTAATGTGTCCTTCCAAGTCCAGTAACAAGTTGTCTAATTTCAAGTTTCTATACAGTATCCTCTCTGATGAAGGTAGTTGAACACTAAACTGATTTCTGCAGAGTAAAACCTGGTGTGTACTTCAGAAGTCTTCTTTGCTGCTGCACGTGAAACATCAGATCTCCGCCCCTGACATAGTCTAGGACAAAGAACAGTCTATGTTCCATCTGGAAGCAGGAGTGCAGGCCGACAAGGAAAGGGTGGTTCGATGCCTGCTCCAGGATGTACCTCTGTCCACACCCGATCCGTGTTGATGGGTTCTTTCTTCATGGTTTTTATTGCATAAACCTTATCTGAGTTTTTTCGTTGGACTAACAGTACTTTTCCATAACTCCCTTTCACTATCAGGCGGAGCAAATCGAAGTCCTTAAGACCTAAACTGGGGGAGGCTTCGTCACCTTCCCCGGTGTTCCCTGCTTCGTTCTCTCCATCACCTTGTTCTAAACCCTCATGACCAGAACAGTTATGTGGGGCGGCTGTCAGTGCAGGGTCTGTAGCTGTGGCTGATGGATCCACTGGCATCACAGGCTCTGGTGGCAGAGAATGCTGCCCACATCCAATGGTGACAAGTGTGTGGCACTTCTTACAAACTGAGAGTCCACAGTCCATGCACTTGTACACCTGGCATCCAAGTCCCCTACACAGTCCGTACAGATGGCCGGGCGAGTCCACCTGCTGAAGCGCTGGGCTTGAGTAGTGTGACCATTTGCCCAGCGCAGCTTTCTCCAGACCCCTGCGCCTCTGTGGAGGACGGATCAATCTCCTGCCAGACAAGGTGCTTGAGGATGTTCTGGAGCACAAGGCGGTGCAGGAGTTAAGAGCTCAGGATTCTTCTGTAGCTCAGAAAGCCTAAAGGCGCCTTCCAACTCCAAATGAGGTAACACAGAATACGGGGCTCCTTCCTCATCTACCCACTCTATGAAGAAAAGCTTTTTATTGTCCCCAAATCACACATCTCCATCTTTATCTCGAAGGCCCTCACAGAAGCTGGAATTCTCAACAGACAGCGTCATGATGTCTTCCCAGCATCGGGGCCGATCAGGTAGAGGTATGGGTCATGGAGGTGCCCAGGAAGAAGGGACCACAGAAGGGTTGGCTGCCCAGAAAAACTGGCCAGATGGGCTTGGAGAGCAAGTGTGGACTGACAGCCTGCACAGACCACATGAGGCGGAGTCCTGCAGGACTCTCCGGGTGGATGTACACCAGGCTTCTTAGGTCTCTTGGGGGCTGGGGACTGGGACTTTGATCTCCCACCCTGGACTTTGACTCTCTAGGTTTTTAGTGCCCAGCTCTGAAATCTAGATACCCCATCATCTCCCAGGTAGGACTAGACTAGAAGGAAGAAGAGGAAAAAAAAGTAAACATTCCTAGACTATCTCATGTTTTACATACATTATGTAATTTAATCTCTCAAGCACCTCTATGAGCTATTATTCCTCATTTTCTAGAAAAAGAAATTGAGGTTCAGTGAGTTCAAACCAGGTTTGCTTCCATTCTCCTTTGTGTTGCTTAACATTATAATTCGGGGCCCAGACTTTAAAATCAAACAGACAATTTCATGTAATATCTTTCAATTAAAACAAAGTTTCTAATGTAGAATTCTTCTTTGTTTTACATATAGTAGTTTATAACACACTTTCAAAGGAGTTATGTTTTGCTCAAATGACATAGGTTTATTTTCTTTAATCACAATCTCATCAATTTGATAAACATCTATTTTAAAAGTGAGAACGGACAAAACAGGTCCTTTTAAAGGTAGTGTTCTGGAATTTTTGTCCTCCAAAGTGCCATTCTGCTAGTCAGTATATCTGGGGTTTTGTTTTTGGATTTTACTCTGCACTTGGATGAAAAGTAGCCCTAAAATAACACTACACCTTTAGCAGGCAATTTTGTGATACCAATTTAAGCATATGGGCTGTTAGAATAAACTTTGCTAGACATAGACCTTCAACATGAATACACAGATCCCAGCCAACTTTGCTTCATATATTTTTACATGAAACATAAGAGGAAAATATAAAGAGTCTCCATTAAGACCAGTAATTTCTGCCTAGTAAGAAACTGTATGATGGTGACCTTCCCATTAATTAAGGTACCTTAACTCTGTGACAATGAATCTAATTCTTTCAGCAGTATGTCATTTGCCTGGTACTTTGGACTGCCAGCTGAAATTCAACAAATAAGTGAGTTTATTCTAATACATGACAAACTTAAGGGAAAATGAATCAGTAAATAAGAAAGTAGCCTATAATCTTTCATATGATGAAATCATTTGCAGGCATTACATAAGAGGCAATTAGTGAATGAATAATGTCATAATCAAAACACACTTAGACTTCGGTGAAGATCCAATAACAATAATGCACAAAATAACTTTGGCAAAACAAATTTAGCAGTAGTCTTAGAGGTATACATTTTACTACGGTAACATTAGACTCAGCACAGGCAGGCAGGAAAGAAAGAAACAGTTAAAACCGTAGGTCAAAAGAGACTAACAAGGGCATATAATTTCTAAAATGTATGGCATAAAGAAAGAACACTGTATCAGACATAGCCTCTTTTAAGCTAAATGGAAATGTAAAGCAATTAAATTGCAACTGAATACTACTCTGCTAGAATTTATATCAGTGCAAAGATAACAAAAAGTACATGAAAAGAAAGATTTTTGATGTTGACAAACATGAAAGAAAAATTAAGGCGATCGAAAAAGCAAAAATATATTAAAAATAAGATCCACTGGGGCCAAAGAAGTAACTCAGTGGGTTAAGCACATGTCTTGCAAGCACAAGGGCCTGGGTTCAATCCCTAGTAACTACATACAACAATACCAGGCATGGTAACTCACACCCACCAGCAATCAGTACCACATAGTTCAATGTGAGGCATGGTGGCTCACGCCTGTAATCCCAGCATTTGAGAGGCAGAGGCAGGAGGATTGTTGTGAGTTGGAGGCTGAACACAGGGCCAAAGTGAGACCCTATCTCAAAATAAATAAATAAATAAATAAATAAATAAATAAGATCCACTGAAGAAAAATTCTCAGAGACATGTAAACGCATGGTAGGTGCAAGCCATATGTGTCACTCACCATTATAAACTATAAATGTTCCAGGTGTGGGTAATGAGTTAGCTCTACCTGACAATCAGGAATCCCAGATTGGTCCTGAACCCAAATTTTGATTCTAGGAAAAGAAATTTTATATTTCAGTGTTTTAGCCCAAATGAAATTCAGAGTGGTCAGAACGATTCTGGAACTAAGATTGCTGCAGATAACCAGAAACTAGTCTTAGACAGCCAGCCATTAATACACACCAGAAACTCTGTCCCCCCGAGAGGTGAATGTCAAGTAAATCTACCTTCTGGGTTGGAAAATATCAAGTCTTCTGAAAGAGATTCTAACACTCAGATATGTAAGGTATGCAAAGGTAGAGCCAAGCATTAGTTTTTTCATGAACCAGGAATTTCAAACCAAAAGATTAATATCAGAAAATTGGTAGAGACCTTGAAATATCCTAGCCCTGACAGGGGGCAACAGCACTTTGAAAAGATGCTTCCAGAAGGAGGGCAGTTGTGCTTCAGTATAAACAGCAATGGAAAGTATAAACAACAATGGAAACATACAGTTGCAAATCACATAAAGAATTAATCATTCCATAAAAGAGATTTCAGACAAAGGAGTGGAAAAATTTACCAACTTTTGACAAAGTATAAACTATTTTGTTGTTGTTGGATTTGTTTGCTCCCTTGTTTGTTTGGTAAGTGCTGAGAATCCAATGCAGACCCTTGTGCTTGCTGGACAAGGTCTTTACCAAGCTACAACCCTGGCAGTAAGATATAACTACTAGAGTTCATAAAGTAAATGAACTTAAAATGAATAAATTTATTGATGGTAAAATAAAAAATGGAAATAAAGCTTATGTGTACAGGGAGTGGGGATTGTAAGGAGGGCAGGGAAATGGGAAAAAATGAGAATCAAGATACAGCATGTACAGGTACAAATTTGCAATGATGAATGTGATCCTAATGTATACCTAAGATGAATCAGTAATTCAATAAAAAAGAAAAAATATTTTAAAAATAAAACAAATTAAAAATGGAAACAGTAAGGAATAACTTCATGTTTCTTGATTTCTGAACTATGCCCTCAGGGACTCTTTTGGTAGTTCTGGATTATACTCTATTTCTGTTTGTCTGAAAATGGGGTATAGGAAAAGTCTGTAAACTACAAAAGGCATGAAGGAAGTTTTAAAGGTGATGGAAATATCCTATAAATGGGTTAATGCAGGGTTTCAAAATTGTTTATCAAAACTCATCAACCTGAACAACTAAAGAGATGAATTTTATGGTAGTTAAATTATTTTTCTATGCCTGATCCTAAAAATAAAATAAAAATTCAATCTCATGTCTTAAAGGTCATCCACAAGCAGAGCATTTTCACTCAGAGCAAATAACTTTCATGAAGTTTCACCAAAATGTAATTCATTAAGTCTTGGAAAAGTCAAGTCATGGAAAAGAAGTGAGTTCAAATCATATTAAGGATGGATGGATATATATATGTATATGTACATATACATATACATATATATATATACATATGGATATATATGTATATGTATTTGCTTTCTTTAAAGTCAGCACCAGATCCCAGGCAGACCAGAGAGATAATCACACAGATACAGACCAGTGCCAACTCATGCACCGCCACTTCCATTTATGAAAAATGTATAACTACAACATTAACATTAACTGACAACACTGGAAAAAATAACTAACTCCTTAGTAAATAGGCTTATCATTGAAAAATGAGATTAAATTCATTGACTCAGAAAATAGGAAAGATAATTTAAATTCAGACTTTGACAATAAGTAATTTACTCTTGGGCCAGATGTCCCATTCTTCTTCATCACAAAGAAAGAATCTTTGTGGTGATAAAAGAAATGAATTAGATGATCCCTTGGATCATTCCTGTACCCATGTTCTAAGAATTTATGACTTGGAGAAGATATCACTAAGACATCAAAGTGAAAATACTAAATTGGAGTAAGATTAGACCTGCAAAACGTAACTGCCACAGTAGGTCGAAGTTGTACAATTTCACACAGTAGAAAAAATCATGATTTCTTAAAAAAACAAATCTCCATTTGGGTTATTTTCTTATACAGACTAATACAAATGGAAGGAAAATGATATTGACAATATTTATATGAAATTTAAAAAGAAAATGAAATCAAGTAACAGTTTCATACATCATATCCCTTTCCCCCGAAGTTGTTTTAATTCTTTAGAAGGGATGTTGAAATAGTGGCCCACTCTATTGGGTTAAGTATAACTTGGACTGCATGAGAAAAATTCCAGAAGATTACGTGGAACCCAAGAGCACAAGTATACCCAACCCTCAAAGGCACTACAATAGAAACACTGAGGCTTACTTTCTCGGGCTCATTATGGCATCAACAGGTACACTGCAGTTTAATTCTGCCACTAACCACAGCAGTGAGCACATTCCTCACATAGTAATGAAAGTGAATCCAGTCTCCAGCTCTTCTATCTCCTGTGGCCAAACTGACTAAAAGTTCCAACTCCAGAGTCAGTGGAGCTGTAAAATGATAGAGTTCTGACTCTAGTCAGATCTCTCCGGTGGCCATATTGGAACCTAGGTAAAGAGGTACTTTGTGTTACACTATTAGCATGAATTAAAGTATATCCAAAGGTACCTAAGAATAACAAAGACACATCTATTCCTGGGGAAGTTCTATAAGTCTCAGATATTCTGGTTAGGAACTAAGAAATTCTTCATTATGCAGCATGCAATACTCTCAGCTTCATTCTGTGAAATCTTTTAAAATATTCCTTCTGCACACCAGTATTCCTGGCTTCAGGATATTGGTGGATCATGATCCACACAGATACAAAGCCCCAATCTGATATGCTCTTTTTTCATCTTTAAATTCAACTTCAACTCAATAGCATCCTTATTTCTCTGGGAGAGAAATCCAAATACACCTCAGCTGAGTGAAGAGTCTACTGGTCTAAAAAGCTGTGACTAGAAATACAAAGTTGTAGAATGCTTCCAGATGAACCTCATCATTCTCAAAGAAAATAAATTTAAATTTGGCAGGCATTAGATAATGTATCCAAATGATAATTGCCATGATTATGAAAAGGACAGGTGTGCAAAGTGGATTTAGGAATGTGGACAGAGTCAGCATGAAGAAGACCACATGTAATTGAGCTTCCTTCCTATTCCTTCTTTCTAAAATAGGTGTAGAAATAACTCTGTTTAACTCTGTACAACTGGAGTGTCATTAAGATTAGTATTTGGGTGAGGCAAACTGAAAATATTTTTATATGCAAATGTTCTATTTGATTTTACAAATCATTTCAAAGGGAGAATGTAGTTTGTGGCAAATGTAAGAAAAAGAAATTTGACTTCAAAATATTTATTGTAGTCATTACGTGGACATCCAACAAAACTCATAGAGGCTAGCCAAATATTACATATTTGAATTTAAAAAAGAAAAATAAGGCCTCTTCAGACGCATGTGAGAAGTTAATTAAAGTGGGATTAAGAAAAAGGAGAATATGTCATAAGAATAGAGTAACACATGAACGCCAAAGCCAATCTGGCCTCCAGGAGGGACTGAGATCATGTCTTGAGAAGCTTCCAGGAGCCTAGGGAGCTTCCTTTAGTATGTTCTGTCCTTATTGCCCTTTCTAGTACTCCCATCCGGTTTCTTAGACTACAAACCCGTACCTCAACAACCTGGACTTTGCCACTGTTTGAAAAGCCGTAAGTTCTAGTTCTTTAATTCCAGGAGATGCTAAGTGTCTAGCCCACTCTCACATGATCAGAAATGTCCCAAGGATGTGGGTCATATGGTGGTACAGATATGGTTTTAGGGGTTCATCACTGTGATAGTTAACTGATTGTGTCAATTTGAATAAGAAATGCCCAACTAATTTGCAATGGCATAGTTCTGAAAGCAACTAAGAAATTTACTAAAAATGGAAGACCCACCTTAAGGTGGCTTGTTGCCTGCATGGTGTAAGTGGAAATAACTAAGGGAGGTACACTTTTGTTTCTACAGAGAGCTCCAGTCTTTGCCTTTACCTTGGATGTTGTCTAATGGCTCCAGTGCAGACTCCTCAGCCTGCACTTTACAAGCCAACCTTGTAAAGTCTTACATATTTGTATGCCTTACACTAAATCCGTTTCCCTAGTACGCACTGATACTATCTCTATGGACAATAAGCAGTTATTAAGTCATTTATGTCTTGGGAAGATTCATCAGAATGTGACCCTATTTTATCTTTATTTATTAGGTTTAGAAAAACAAATAACAGATGCTATGGCTAGAAGACAATGTCTGAGTAGCACGTCTATAAGCTACACAATAGATTCTATATAATTTTTCCATAAACTATGTGAAAAGTGAATGTTCAGAAAAGTCATCCTTGTAGATAAAGATCTTTGGAGCATGCATAAGCCAAAATCATAGGAATAAAAAGCTAACAAATGGATTTCAGTATTAGGAAAATGTAATCCATTGGTTGCAAGAAATTTTTTAATGCCCTTTTAACTCACTAAATAGAATTTACAATAGATAAAAACTTGACTTATCCTTCTGTCCTAAAAGATTGACAGGGAACATTTGTTTATTGAGTAACTTCTAAATCTTATAATAATTTTATATGAAAATGATTATAAAAAGAAAATAACCTAAGTTAAGATATCCATATATTAAAATATTTGCAACCACTAAAAGATATGCCAAACAGACTAGAAATGTTCTGAATAATTAAGAGGAAATTAGGAGTTGTCTATACTTAACTATATAATTTCAGATGCACAAATTACAAATATAACACATATGCTATATACACACGCACACAGACACACAGTAGCTATATGCCAAAATAATAACAATGGTCCTTTTGGAGTAGTAGGATTACAGATTTCTTTTTTTTGTATGTTATTTTTTAGTTTCTGTAATCAATTAAATTGTACTATTTTTATAATCAGAAACCATTTATTTTTAAATTAAAATGCAAATTCATCAAAGAAAGAAGCATTATTTCTACCTGTCTTGTTTATGTAAAAGTGCTACTCCTGTTAGAGATCACAATGGTAGCAGCACAGCTTGGATATCTGAAAGTAAATTCTCTTATATTCAAAATTTTGCAGTACTTTTGCAGTATTCTTTCCCAAAGCAAAAAACATTTCTAACAAGAACAATTAGCTTTTAATGATAAGTTCCTAACAAAATAATTATGGCAGCATTCAGAATCTTTAAAGGCAATAATACAAATAACAACAACATAAAACATGCAATAAAAAGTATAAAATACAAAATCAAAAGAGTTGTTTCATTAAAAACATGAGATTAATTTTGAAAATGTCTAAGCACCCATCAAAAGAACTTATTTTCTGTATAATATTATTTTGTTTGGAAATATCAATGCCAACATGACTTTATTTCCCTCACTTAATGGTATTTTCATGATCACATCTGAGTATCTCTGAAAAACTTGTACAGTCTGTTAGGAATGATGTGATTTAAAGGGATGAAATATATTCATTGCCATATTTAATAACAGCAAAGGGTGCCAGGGATTTAGCTCAGTGGCACTGCCACCTGCCTTGCAAGTGCAATGTTCTGAGTTCGATCTCCAATACTGCAATAAATAGGTGAATAAATAATTAAGTAAATCAATAATAGCAGCAAAAGCTACATGGACTATAATTCATATAAATATATTTCTTTATTTCCTATAAACCTAGTATAACTTTCTCTACCTATAAAGCATTAATCTCTGCCTGTCTTCCACTGGCACTTTGTAGTATGAGCATACTCTGCTTTGAATTCTATTTAGATATCCAATTTACCTTTACTAAATTCATCATAGAATTTAGTGTATGTTCCATCCCTCTCTTTGCAAATAAAAAACCCACTTTATTCCAGTTTGAATCCATAATATAAATATGCAATATAACATACGTACATAAAAAATAGTAAAAACTGAGATAGGCTTAAACAAATATGGTCCCTCTCTTCCTGTTTTTTTCTCCTTCCCAAATATTTCTTTCCCTCATGCAAAAGTGGCCAAAATATACTACACTTGAGTCATTGTGGGGTCCTGAAGACATTTATTTTATCAAAGTCATTATTAAAAAATAACTCATTGTCAAAAGCAAATACTCCCTGAGCTATACTCAGTTCAGTCTGATTAGCAGTCGTTATCTGAGTAACAAAGAGGAAGAAATAACAGACAAGTGATGAGACTACATACCAAGGAAATTTGTAGAATATGAGGCGCAAAAGGCAAAGGCAACGGTCATAAAAGCACACATTGTTTATTAGCTATGCATCTGTGCATAGGTGATGAGTTAATAATCACATTTTTGAAGTCTTTAAGCTCTTACAGTCAAGGAAAAGTACCTCAATTCATCTCAGTAAGGGCTAATAGAAAATGAACTACTCGCTCTTTGAGATGAGCTGCTTCCTTTACTAACCACATGGTGGGGCTCTGTTTGGGATCTCTTTGCCCCAGTACCATACTCAGAGCTGAAACAGGAAACAGCAACATTAGAAATCTCATTTGTAAACCTTTCAGTGAAATCAGTTTTACAAGATACTTGCTGGTAACTAGCTACTCTGCTGAAGTAAAGACAGGCAAAGTTAACGACTCATTGCCATTATTTTTTGTTTATGTTCTTCTAAAGTATATAGGTTGAACCCCTATTAAGATATGGCACCTTTGGGAAGGAATTAGGTTGAGATATGGTCATGAAGATGAAGCCTCATAACAGGATTAATGTCCTTTTAGGAAGAAGAGAAAACAACTTAACTTCACACAGAGATACAGAGAAAGACAAGGAGCTATATCAGGAGACCAACGACTACCTGTAAGCAAGGCCCTCACCAAGAACTGTCAGTACTTGCATCTTGGAATTTCATTCTCCAGAATGGCAAAATACATGTCTGTTATTTAAGCACCCTAGTATCTGGTATTTTATTATAGCAATTGATAATGACTAAGATGGAAATTAGTATGGAGGAATGGAATGCTGCTGCAACAAATATCTAAAAATATGAAAACATCTTGGAAAGATGGTAATGAGTATGGACTGGAGTAATTTTGAGATAAAAGCTAGAAAAGGCCAAGATCATGGGTAAAACATTTCTGAAGGCTGCTCAGGTGAGCACTCCAAAAGAAAAGAGGGAAACTACGGAGAAAAATCTCCATCTTAGAGAATACATAAGTAATCAAGAACAGAATGTTGACAGAAATATGGATGATATGGATGTTGATAGAGATATGGTGATTCTGGTAAGATCTCCAATGGAAATGAGAAACATGTTATTGATCAGGGAGAAAAGGTAGGTTTTGTGAGAAAATGACAAAGAACTGAATTGTATTCTTGGTCTAGTATTTTGTGGAGGGTAGAACTTACCAGTAATGAAAATGAATACTTAGCTAAGGATATTTCCAAGCAAAGTGTTGAAGGACTACTTTTGTTCTTTCTAACTGCTTATAGCAAATTCAAAAAGAAAAACTAACTTTAAGAGAATTATTAAATAAAAATGGATGTAAACTTAAAATTCTCTGCTTTCTTATGTTGTAATGGAGAAAAAATGATATGTTCAGAAGAGATCAGCACCTATGTGGCCAATGAGCTATTTGATGAAAAGGTTAATGCAGGTGTAAACTTAATTAGCCACATCAACAGAAGCGAGCAGTAGAGATGGCATTACACCAGCAGAAATATTTATTCCTGGGACTAAAAGAAACAAAAGATGGGGCATAATGGAAAGAGGGTGTAAAAATGTGTGCTAGTCCTCATACATATAAGCATCTTTCTTCACATTATCAGGAAACACTGAGAAGTCTACAAACCAAGGAGAGTCCTGACCAAGATCCAAACCTACTGACTCCCAACTCTTGGACTTCAGTCTTCAGAACCAAAAGAAATAAACATCTGTCTTGTAAGCCACTCAGTCTATAATATTTTTTATAGAGGCCCAAACTGATTAGGATTCCTTTTGCTTGAGCTGAGCTTTTTACTGTCATTATAACTCTTCTTCCTCCATGTGTGTGTATGCATTTTTATTTGTGCAGTACTGGAGACTGAGTCTAGGGTCTCACACATACTGGGCAAGTGCACCAACACTGAAAAACATCCCCTGTCCTTCACTGTTTCCACACAAAGTCTCACCAAATTGCCCAGGCTGACCTCAGACTTGTGATCTCCCACTTCATCCTCCTTGGTAACTGGATTACAGGCATGTCCCACTGTGACTGGCTTGTCCTTTTGATTTTGCAGGATGACAAATAAAGTAAAGTGTCACACTGTAGCAGATATGGAGATCTGCCACCCAAATCATGCCTCAGTGAAGGACTTGCCAAACTGTGGGGGGTGCAATCACCAGGCAGCCTCCAGTCATCAGCATCCACACAATCTTAGCTATGAGACAGACAAGAATCACCTATCACCTGACTCTCCTCTCTGTTTTGTTTTGTTTTGTTTTGTTTTTCTTTTCTTTTTAGTTTTTTGAGACAGAGTCTTACTTTGCAATTCAGGCTGCTCCTGAACTCAACAATCCTCCTGCCTCTGCCTCCTGAGTGCTGGGATTACAGGAGTGAGCCACCATGCCTGGCACTGTGGTATGTGGTTACAGGGGATTGAACTCTAGACCTTGCACTTGCAAAGCAGGAACTGGAACCACTGAGATAAAACCCCACCCCTTCCCCCCTTTCTCTTGCAGAGGAAGATTTACCTGACAGCTGTCGCTCCCTTCCCCTTCATTTAAATTTGTTCCCTCTTGATCTCCATTAGGATGGATGGGAACAACTCGCCTCAGTTTTGAGGGGTTTTTTGGTGGTACCAGGGATCAATCTCAGAGACACTGAGCTACATCCCAGGATCCACAACTTGACTCATGGTTCTCCCAGGGTATTTCATAGTCATTCTCAAATTTTCTCTGACAGAGGATGCAGCTCAACTCTCAGCAGCACCAAGCTTTCCTTCCATTCCTGCCCCTCTAGTCCCTGTTGTAACCTCTTTGAAGAGGCAGTGGGGAAATCACCCCAACACGCCAGAGACAAGGGGAGGATCCAACTGCCAAACTCGGGGCTTCTCCTACTATGAGAAATGTAATCTCTCCTTGGGTTTTCTGTGGTAATAGAATATAAACCTACTGGGTAGGATCCCCTCACTTGGCACTTACTACATCTGATGCAAATACCATGCCCCTGCAGCTATTTATTAATTTAATGATTGATGGTATGGGTGAATGAGCAAATGGATGACAGTGTTAAATAGTACTGAACACATGTGTCCTGGACAAATTCTAGAGTCTAGTGATGATAAGGGGAAAAGCCCCAGGGCAATCTGATCTTTTGAGTGTCCAACCATTGGCTCAAATCTGTTCTCCCTGTTCGTTTCCTTTCTCACTTCAAAATCATGTCTGTATTTTTCTTTTAGGACATTACCACATAAAAAGAATTTCTCCAGTAAGACCATTTTGAAACTTTTTTCTTTTATATCTCATATTCAAAGGAAAAGAAAATTTTGTATGTAGAATGTGGGACTGTATAAACTTACAGCATATTTCTTAAATGCTTCAGTTTCGGAGGTACTGAGAGATAAGTGGCACGTCTACAATTATCTCTTCACATCAATAAGTTTCAAATTACTATCTTCTCGCAAAGGTTGAAAATTTAAGAGTTTAAGTAATTTCAGAAGTTGAACATTCATTATTTTGCTATGTGATGGAACTCTAGACATGGATGGTCTCCTGAGATACTATTTATATGAACAGAAGTTTCTAGCCAGTCTGTTTCATTGGGATAAAGACCACCAAGATATGTCTGATCACCTAGTAAATTCAGACTCTGAGACTCAGAAAAGCTTTCTACCAAAATTACAAATGATTCATGGTCTTAATACTTGATTTAACTTATTTCTGTATCAGTTTCCTTCTTCTTAATTTTCAATTAAATTATTGATTTACACATCTATTAAACAATTATTTATTCAACCAATCATGTAAATACGGTTCTAAGTATTAGAAAAAATAAAGCAAGGTCTATCATCTGAAGAAAAAAGAACTCACAGACAGATACAGCAATCATATAATGATGCATTCCAATAAAATACAATCATCTGACAGAAGAAAACACAGGCTGTTGGGGATAACAGAAGAGGAGAACACAACCCAGCAAACAAGAAGAGCTCAAAAACTACTTTCAGAGAAAAAAGCCCATGAGTTACCTTAAGCAATGAACAGAAGTTGACTCTATCCACTATAAATATGATTCGAACCTTAGCTGTCATCTGGTATACCAGAGCATTGCAATCGTCTAACCAACAGTTATCCCTGTGACAAGCCCTTCCACGTGTTACAGCTGCATTTACGTTCTTGAAAGTAATCAGAAATATCATCCCTTCAAAGGCTTCTCTACATTTTTGAAGTAAAAGTCTCCAACATGTCCATAAAACTATAGGGGTAGGGGGGGGCTAGGAATGTAGCTCTTTGGCATGACTGCTTGCCTAGAATGCATGAGACTCTGAGTTTGATCCCCAACAGAAAAAGAAAGTATGAGAGAAGAGGGAAAGAGGGAAGAAAAAAGATAAACTACCACATTATCTTGCTACTTCTTAAGTCTCATTTTCTATTCCTCTTCCAGTCTGTGGTTGCTCTCTTCCTACACTGAGCCCTTAACATTCGTCAAGCACACCAAGCCACCTACCTGGGGCCTTTGTACTCACTCCTCTCTCTACCTGGAAATATTCTGATGGCTGCTGCACTTCATATGGGTCTCTGCTCATTGTCACATCCTCTGAGTGACCCTCCACAACCATACCAGCTAAAACAACACTCGAACCACTCTCTGTCCCCTTGCTTGGCTTCACTTTTCCTAAAAGTACTCATCAGTATCTCATACATATCTATCCTTTGTTTGTCTTCTCCTCTAAAACATAAATCTTCTGGGAGCAAGTTCTTATTTTTTTGACTGCTGTGTCCCCAATACCTACAGCAATTCCTGCATGTAGTAGGCCCTCAATAAATATCTACTGAAATTTGAAAGACCCATCATATGTTCCTAAGACCAAGAAAAAAGAATACGTAAGAGGATTATGTTCAGAAGTGCTTTATTAGACATGCCCAGGTTCTTCACTCCCATTAGCTAAGAACATGAAGCCAAATAATGAGAAGATTGACTTCAAAGTAATACAGGCAGAAGGGATTACTTGTCAAAAAAGCTTCAGAATTAGTATTATAAAAAATCAAAGTCATGATACTAAAAACTTTTAAATCTTGCAAATTATAATAGCACAAGTCCATTTAGACACACCTTTTCTGCCACTTCAACTTGCTGTCATGCTCTGTAGAAGGGATTCTGTGATGGACAAGGACACCTTCAACCTTTGTTAGGGAAGACATATAAGAATTTTCCTATGTAGATGTCTGATTTCTTAAAAAAGCAACAAGCCAGAGGCTTATTCTACATTGAAGGATTTTAGAGGGAAAAAAGGATTGTACCCTAGTTTTCAAAATTTGGATTGTCTGAATTTAAATAGTAGGGTTTTTCCCATCAAAACTCATATTTTTTATTATCAGTTGAAAAACTAAGACAACCTAATGACTCATAATAGTCAGCTGGAACTAACTTACCCTGCACACTTAACTAGGGAAGGCACTCTCCAGTATATCCCACATTTACATGGCCCTTCATGACTTCAGGTTGTGTCTTTTTTCTATTGCTACAACAAAATAGTTGAGGCTGTGTACTTTCTAAGAAAGTAAGTGCTATGGTTTCAATCTGAAATTGTCCCAAAAACCCACATGATAAAGGCCTAGTCCCTCATTCAGTGCTACTGAGAGAAAGTGATACACATGTAATGCACACCTTCTCGTTATTACTAGTATGATCTTGGAGAGGACAGTAGAAGCCCAGCCCTCTCTTTCTCTCTCTCATGCCCCCTGACATGAGTTGCTACCTCAACACAGGCCCAAAGGTTTGGTTTAGACTTTCCTGTCAGTTTAGCCTGACATTGTAATGGTTATCTTTGAATATTTTTGCAATTTAAATTAATACTATTTCCTTATTTTCTTAAATTTCACAATGATCTTATGAAGTACATAGGCCAGGCATATATATGTTGCATGTCAACTGTGCTCATTATTTGTACATATTAAATGGCAACAGAAAATTTTTCCCAGAATGTCACCTCCCCAAGGATTAATGTGTTCCTTTATATTTCTCTCTGCCTTTTTCATACAGGTGCAATTTACAGAACTAACTCCATGAGAAAAAAACCTGTATATTCTCATTTTTCACACAGCAGATCCATGTACTACATCATATTACTAAAATAAGGCCCCATGGTAAATATATTGGTTGCTTTTCAAGGTTTTTTTTTTTTATTCTTTTCTCATTTGTTGGATGTTTATAGGTTTATATGTTTATTTGTAGGAAGTTTACCACTTACTAGGATAAATAATGCTGCAATAAATATCTTTATTCTCTTTTGTATGAGTATTCCCTTTATGTTCCCAGAAGTGAGATTACCATATAAAAGGACAGTAAAATTCTTTGATTTGCTTTGGAAATTTCTTTCAAAAAATTATATTAAAGGTACCAGTAATATATGAGTATACCAAAGCTGACTTCTCATTACTGCAAGGATAAAAGAGTAGGCCACGAAGCAACCCACCTCTATCACTGGTTCCAATGTCACACTGGAAAAGAAACTTCTATATTAACCTTCAGTTTTTTCTTTGTCAAACAGGAAAATAAAATACACTTTATTAAAAGAGACTGTCAACAGAACAGTGATTCATATACAAATCCAGTGAGGTAATGATGAGGGTGATGATAAAGGTGAAGTTGCTAATCACAATGATGAGGTTCAGTATTTAGTAAGAACCAAAATTTAACTGACTTATGTGTCTTGCCTAATGTCATTTGATTGGTTATACAGTATATTTGTTTTTATTTTGTGCCTTTTACTGTTACCTTGGTTGGTACCCCAAGATTTGGGGGATCTTTAATATGTAAACAATAATTTTTCTTTTATGAATGCTTTGTTTGCTCTGATATACCATACATTACCAGTGGCTTTGATATAAGTTCTAAATTGTAAATATTAGATAATCTGGTCCTTTTGGATTTGAAGATCTTCTTTGTTTAGTTCTAGCCTACCACACATCATGAATTAAGACTTTTCCCAATTTATTTTATAAATTTAGAAAGTAACAAATGAACATTATATGATAGAATATTTGTACATAAAGACTCTCACAGCGGCCTGGTCATCAAGCTTGTTACAATTGTTTTCCTTCTAATAATACTTTTTAAAAGAAATGAAGAGGTTTATTAGGGAGAAATTAAACTATAGACTCTAAGAGAGTGCAAGCATTCATAAGAGAAGCGTGTTAACGGTGAGAAGTTAGGGGTGGTCATGTGGGGTTTTTTGTTTTGTTTTGTTTTTGGTCATGTGTTTTGAGGAACGGAAACTTCTGAAATTTGTGAATCTATAGATAATTTGAATCTGATTTATAAGAGATGGAAGAGATAGAAAGATACTGATTCATGTTAACAGGTGAAAATGTAGTCCATTGTACAGGTAGAAGGAAGTGACCCAGCCAATTATATTTTGAAGACTGTGTTTTGCCCTTTAACTAAGTCAATTACTAGACTTAGATTATCTTTAAGGTATTTGGGGTGTGCAGGACTGGAAGAAAGGGAGAATAAACAAACATAAGGAAGAAATATGGATAATCTTGAAAAATCTTTGATTATGACTTAAAGTTGATTTTTAATACGATTTTTAAATTATGATTTTCCTTGTTTCCTTTCTATAATTACTTTTTTATGCTGTTTCATTCTGCTTCCTCCACCAAACTTTGATCCCTTACTCTTAAGGGATACAAAGAGGCCAAAGATCCATCTTCATGTAGCTTCTTCATATTGGGGATAGGGGTCTGACCTTGCCCAACCATGGATCACAAGTCTCACTCTAACTGACCCTAGGAAGATGAGTTTTGTTGTTTGATAAAACCATCATCATTTGATAGACTGGAAAAGAGGACAAGGGCATTAGTAAGACACTGACATTTAAGTCTCATTTTATACTTATGTTAAATTAGAAGGAGTCAAAAATTAAAAGTAGATGGTGACTAGTGGTTCCCAAAAGTGGTAGGAATCAAACAAAATTAGGCAACTTCTGGCATAAGCCTTTCATCTTTAATATTAACCTGTTTGCTTTCAGGTGTTTACACAGGTATAACACAGGAGTTTTAGAGTACATCAATTCCTCTCTGTTTTGCAAAAAATCAAATTTTTTCTATTTTAATTATAACAATGTCTAATGACTACATCAAATAAAGATATCTGTTTCTATATCTAACAGAATTTATATTGATATTTAAAATAGATGTCAATAAGTTCTAACTTTCAGCTAATTAAATGCCTAATCTTTTATCCATAATCTGATATTTCAAGGTTAATGAAATCAGTACACATAAACCTAAGAACTAACATGAAAGAGTAACTCATATATTTAAAAATGTATTATTTATCTCTGTTTCTTCTATACAAAAACAATATCCCCCTTTTTTTTAAAGTCAAAAGTGTCGATGACAATTAAAATTAGGGAATTTAAGTGCATGAATTGGAATGTGAGAAGAATATAAACTTTGACTAGATCCTATAATCTTGCTCTTAATGAAATATAAAATTTTAATTTACAGACTTCTTCAGCAGTTTTTGTCCATGTTTAATCACTCTTCCCCAGGTCATGTTTTTGTGCATCTTCTCAATGACACAGTTGTGTTTTCATTGTTGTCTGCACTTGGTAGCAGTTTCAACTTAATCTGCTTGAGGCAAATCTGATCCTAGGAATTAATGGTGCTGTGACATACCGATTGGCATATCCAAACTTAGTATATCTTCCAAAAGTAATGTAGAGAAGTGTCTGCATTCTCAAAGTACTGTGAATGTGATTATAATGTCTACTAGTTCTGATTCTTAATAAATAAATTTAGGATTTTGTCCCTTTTCTGTACTACTCTGAAAAGAAAACCTCAATTTCACAAGTGTAAAATAACGAGGATGAAGCTAGGATTATTTTTAAATTTGAGAACATGCTTAGAAATAAAACATTACTTTGAAGAAAAAAACAATCATGCATGATTAATTGATTCATTTTTAAAATTAAATATCTAAGCCAGGTTGCCATCTCTTCATGACAGAAATTTTGCTGGCTCTGTTGAAAAATCATATACTAACTATCAAGGTTTTGGCACCATCGTGTGGCCGTTTAGATTTATTTCATTTTTTCCAAGTATACTGAAGTATGTTTGATAAAGTTTATAGTATGTCAGTATATAATATTTTGATGTACATGTTGTGAAATGATTAGCACAATCAAGCTAATTAACATACTTTTCACCTTACACAGTAATGCTTCTGCATGTTAGGGAGATTGAGAGAAAACACTGAATAAGTAAAAGTCCTGCAAACATTGGTGTGGGCGAAGACTTTGTGAATAAACCCCCAATGGCACAACAAATATCACAGAGAATCAACAAATGATATCTCATCTTACTAAAAAGTTTTTCCCAGCAAAAGAAAGCACAACACATTAAAAAGACCACCCAGTGTGACACCTGAATTTCTTCATAATTATTATATTCCTACAACTTCACATAAATTATAATCAATATCTAAAAAGAAATGGGAAATACCTAAAAATAACATTTCAATGAAATTCTCTATTTTTTGAGTGAATATATTAGAATTACATTATGTTCTGATTTACAAAGTTAGTTTGCCTACTTCGAATCCAATTATTGTCAAGCTCTCTGAAAGTTACTGGCTAAATATCCTTTCTATTGTTTTCAAGCTGCCTCCTCCCTAATCTCTGAGCTGATCTGTCCTAAAGTTCTAAACCAGTTTCTCTACATGAACTGCAAACTCTATCCAACTCTTTTTGACCCTCTCATTACAAAGATTTGTGCTAATCATGCTTTGAATATTACAGGTTCATTACAGGATATTATCAAAATTATTTCTGTCAATACCTTCTCACTTTTACAAAGTGGATCTAAAATCTAGATAAACAAATAGGAAAGCCCTAGCTATAAAACAGGAATAGAAGATAATAGAGCATCTGTTAAGGACAAGAGGGATGTGAAACTCCAGGACAGGTGGTTAAGTTTTAGATAAGCAATTTGAGGTAAGACACCATTGAGAATTTCTGAGGCTTGAAGAAAGTAAAGGAAGATATCTGGAAGAAAATCATCAAGGCAAGGGAAACAGCAAGGGCAAAGGCTATGGCTGAGTATGGTGCTGTATGCCTTTAATACCAGCACTCACGAGACTAGGTCCAAAGGATAGCCATGAGTTCAAGGCCAGCCTGGGCTACATAGTAAGTTCAAAGCCAGCCTGAACTGTACAGTGAGACACTGTCTCAAGAAGGCAGGTGGAGTGAAGAGACTGTGAGCAGAAGCAGACTTTGTTTATTAAAGTAAGAATACGCCATGTGGCCCTGGCTCAGTGAACACAGGGAAAAGGATAAGAACATATGTCAAAGAATCAACAAGAACCAGAATATGGACACTCTTTCAGGTTGTACTACACTTTAACTGGGTAGTTTAGGAGTTCAGAAACCTAGAAATTTAAAATTCTATGTTTGTGCTGATGTAGAAATTTTTATCTCTAGTCCCAACTACTACCCTGTATATGTAATTATTTATTTGCTATTCTTCCTTGAATTTTCTGAAAGTTCTTTCACATTGTTAATATCTAAAACTTTTTGCCTAGTGTTCTTTGTTTTATCAAGATGTATCTACATAAATCCATTTAACACTTAAATAAAAATAATTTATAATAAATCTTCCAGTTTCAGTTTTATAAGTAAAGATTAAAAGTTACCACTTCCAGCCCACAACTGGAAAAATCTAAACAAAGTAAATGAAAAATTTTGACGTGTTTTTTGGACCCATCAGTCAAATAAATGCCCTAAAATCTGGATAGAAATGTGCATCTGGAGTTCTAGCCAAAAGCTCCTTATCCAGAACCAAACCCACTGGATTCCTAAATGTGTGCTATTAATTCATATGGTAGCTTCATAAGTGAGAATATGACTTACAGAAGACTGAGAATTTTACTTTAGAACTTAAACCTGGAAGCTGTCTATATCTAACTTTTCTAAATAAAAAAATGAAACTCACAGGTAAATCATTTACACAAACCATAAAATCTAAATAACCAGTATGACTATATAAAAATGAAGAATATCTGTAGAAAAAAAGAAAAGTAGCTAAAATATAAGTAGGAAACTATACAAAACTATATTCAATAGTAGCAAAAGTTCAATGCATATAATACATAAACAGCACTTACAAAAGATTTTTAAACTCCATATATTGAAGAGTAACCAACAGATTAAAAGAAATTATATATTGGAATCAGTCTAATAGGTTGAGAAAAATTTCAAAGACCGATAACATGCAGTGTGTTCATAGGAAGGTAGAGGGACAGGCACTATACAGCAGTGTTGATAGAAGTGTATACTAGTAACACTTTCTGGGAAAGCAGTTGACAGTATTTGCCAAAATTTTTAATGTGCAGACTATTTGCACCAAAAATTCTACTTCTAGGAAGATATTAAGTACTCATGCAGATATGTAAAAATATATGGATGAGCAAGCTCTTATAACATTATTTCTTTTGTGTGCTGAAATACAAAAACTGAAAGCATTTTTTCCCCATTAGAAACTAGTATGAGCACCATAAAAATACTGGTATAATTCACCTACTGTGATAGGAAAAATTGTCCCTGATTTGCACTTGAATAGGAAAAGTCTCTTACACCAAAATGCCCAAAGTGAAGGAAGATACTCCTAGCCCTTCTAAAGCCCAACCCAAGCAGATTGGAAACAGTCTACAGCCATAAAATTATTTTTATACTTATACCTTGAAAGAGCAAGGCCAGGACAAATAAGATTAACCACTTAGTAATCAAGATTTCCCTAACACTGAGTCTGCCACGAATAAGACAGAAAATGACCCTCTGCTTAAACTGTGAATGTGGGAGACAATAAGCACTAGATCGAACAGGCTTTGGAAGAGCTCTGTGATAGTGGCACAACACCTGGAATAAGCATGAAAGACAGTATCTCTTTCACTTGTTGCTAAATATGATGCTTTGGATGTTACCAGCAAAATTAGGGTCATACAAACTCAGTCTAGTTTGACAATTCTAAACATACATTTTTAACCACAAAAATAACAGAAGCATAATAAATACTGAGTCTTCTTATTTTAAAGCAGGGTACTTAATGTATTCAAGTCTTCTTTAATAGTGCCACAATGGAGTTTTACTCTAAAAGTTTCCTTATATTTTTTGCTTAATTTTATTTCTGAATATTTTGTGATTACAAGTGGAAGATTTTTTCCCATTACATTTATATAAATTTTTCACAGTTAATGTTTTTGTAAAAAATCCTCTGATTCAGTATATTACTATAATTGGACACCTTAATTAGTATCTCATTATTTCTGGTCATTTGATACCTACCCACTCTATTTTTTATTTTCTTTTTGTACATGTGAAGAGGAACTATTTTACTACTAAATAGCTTAGGAAAAAAAGGAAAAGAAATAAAATTATTCATGTTGGAAAATAAGAGTTTTGCAAAATCAAGTACGGAAATGTACCAATTACGAATTCAATTAATTTTTAAAAATCAAGTAAGGAACTACAGTTCTCAAATAAAAGTTCCTAAAGTCATTCTTATTGTGAGGAGTGGGGTGCACACATCTCTTAGGCAAACAGCTCCTTCTCCAAAGGAAACGACAGACAGGTGTACATTACCTAGAACTAAGTGACCTGACTCCTTCTGTGGTCAGGCCAGATACAGCATTCTGGGTAAAGGGCAAAACTTTCTCAGAACTCTTGACATTCTCTCCTGGATCCATGCAGAGAAGTTTGGAAAATTCCATTGCTCGTTTCTCTCTTGACCTTTCATTCCTGAGGACTGAGCTCAAAATTTTGGTCTTTCTTACTGACTAGCCCTCCCTTGGATTTATATTCCTCTTCTACCTAATAAGTTACTCTCTTGCAATGCAAGATAATTTTAGACACAACAAAGGGCATTTGTTCACAGTCTCAGTGGAACACTCAGAATATGGGCTTGGACATACAAATACACAGTACACAAATACTGTGAGGTGATTCTTTGATTTATTATATATTTAACTGATTCTTGAGAATTCCTACCTGCTGAGCTTTAAAAATCCACAGCAAGAGATTAAAATTATTTTTTTTTATTTTTATTTATTTATTTATTTTTTTTTTTAAGGTTTTTTTGAGACAGGGTCTCGCTTTGTGGTTCAGGCTGGCCCTGAGCTCAGCCTCAAACTCACATCACAGCAATCCTCCTGCCTCTGCCTCCCGAGTGCTGGGATTATAGGCTTGAGCCACCACGCCCGGCACTGGTATGTGGTACTGGTTGCTGCTGGGGTGGGTCTCCACACCCAGTATTGTTATGTGGTTACCAGGGATTGAACCCCCGTCCTTGCGCTTGCAAGACAGGCACCAGAACCACTAAGCTATATCCCCGGCCTCTAAAATTATTTTTTTTAAGTCTTCACTTATCAGTTTACCACAAGTTAGGAAAATAAAATCAAAAGAGGCAAAAATATTAAAAGCCTAGGCCCCATAATGTGCTTTACAAGAGTAAAGATTTCATCTAAAACCTTGCCTCACACAAATCATTCTGCACGAACTATTTACATAATTGGCCAAACTGAGAGGTCTGCTGTCTGGCAAGCACCCACTTATAAATTTGGTTCGTTCAGTCCTATGTCAGGCAGAGTTTTATGCTTTAAAAATTTTTCTCTTATGATCTGGGCACACATCTATATGCACAAGCATAAAATTCCATCTGGTGGTATATGGGGAAATTTTCATTGACTGCATTTGGAGTAGATGAGATAATGCATCAAAAGCTTTGCACACTGTGAAATGTATCTCCTTGCCTTACACTTTTTGATTAACTAAATAAGCTAAACTAAATTGTTTTGGAGAAAAAGCTTTCCATTCAAAGCATGTCTTTACAGCAAAAGGAGCTGTCATTCTCTGAGCAATCACACTGACCAGAAGGTTTTCTTTAAAGTAAACGCTGTCAGCTGCCACAGGCTCTATAGAAAGTACAGTAGGACACAAGGATTAAATGAATATCTTGATAACGGCCCTGCCACTATTGATAGAAAGAGAATAAATACACAGTTGAGAAAATTATAGATCTTCAGACTTGTTATTGAATTAGCTCAGCCAAGATTGAATGCACTAATCACTGTACTCCTAGCATAACCTGCTTTCATTTCTTTCCTCAAGTGGTTACTGTGCACCTGCTACAATCTGAATATGATTTGTACCCACTGAAATTTATGTTGTTAAACATTTGAATGGTGCTGGGAGTTGAACTCATACGTGAACTCTCACACAGGAGAAGCGCATGTTCTACCACGGAGCATCACTCCCAGCCCTCATGCTGACATTTGATTGCCACTGCAACACTGTTGGGGGGTGAGGCCCACAGGGAGGAACCAGGGTCTTAAGTAGAGCTTGTAAGGAGGATTTAATGCAATTACTGCAAGAGTGAGTTAACTGCCCCCAAAGTAGGTATTACAAACTGAACCTGGCACCTCCCCTCCTTCTCTCACACAAGTGGTCTTCTTACACACCCCCGTCTTTCTTCTGCTTGTCCGCCATGAAGAAAAGCAGCATGCGGCCCTGGCAGATGTGGTTCATGGTTATGGCCCCCCCAATTGCCAGAAGAAGCATGACCCCAAATACTGCAAACCTCTTTGCCTTATAAATTCCCCAGCCTCAAGTATTTTTGTGGTTGCACAAGATGGACTAAGACACTATCCATCCTCAGTCTCTGGCTAAACTCTAGTTTTCTGTCTGAGTTTAAGCTAGAGTTAATACACTGTAATGATGCAATTTCTCCTCTCATAGCTAGAGATATACAGAGACATTCTACTCTTGTCTTTTCTTCTTATTCACAGAGCTCTCCCTCTTAGTCTTAGTAAATGAGTATACTAAGTATATGAATCACTTAGTATATGAGTCATTTAATTTATAAATAAAGTATTGGTAAAGTCTGTATCATTCTGATTATCTTTCATATACAGTATATTTTTATCACTGCTACTTTTCAGTATTTTTTTTATCTCTGAGATTTTGATTTGAATGTGCCTTCAAATCAAATTCTCAAACTGTAGCAAACACACAGAGCACATGTGCCACCACTGATCTACACCCCAGCCCTCATGTTGAAAGTTGTCATTCCATAGTATAACTTACATATTTTGAAATTTTTGCCTTCTTATGTCAGTATTCTTTTCTGATTTGTATTTCTACTTTTCTTTCTGTTACCTTGGATCCTGTTTACCAAATACATCTAATGTCTTTGTATAAGTAAAATGAGTAAAAATAAATGTACATTCCACCTATGAGTACACACCAAAAAGTGTGGATCAAACAAAAACTTTTATCCAAATGGCCACAGTACCACTATTCATAAAATCTAAAAATTGAAATAACCCAAATGTCAATCAAATTATGAATAAACAAAATATGATACATTATACAATGGAATGTTATTCACTTTTTAAAAAATAAAACACAGATATACTACAACCTGGGTGAAGCTTTTTATGAAAAAGAGGATTGGAGTCTGGGCTTTTCTACTGAGCTACATCCCTAGTCATTTTTTAATTTTTAATTTTGAGACATGATCTCATTAAGTTGTGATGTTGCCCAGATTTGACTCAAATTTGTGATCTTTCTCTCATCCTGGGATTCTGGGATGGCACCATGTGCCACCACAGCTGGCTCCAGATGAATCTTGAAAACATGCTGAGTAAAAGACCATACAGAAAACTATAGAATATGTTATTCTACTTATAGCTATCAGGAATAGATACATATGTAGAAACAGAAAATATATTAGTGGTTTCCAGGATCTTTTGGAAGAGTGTAATAGACAACAATTGCTTCATGCATATGGGGTTTCCCTTTGAAGTAATAAGAAAACTTTTGGAACTAAACAGAAGCTATAGTTACCAATATTTGTGAATATACAAAATGTCCCTGAAGTCTATGCTTTAAATAGTCAACTTCACATTACATGACTTTTACTTCAGATATTTTTACATATAAATATTACAATAAACATTTGCTTCTATGGTGGAAACTTTAATCCCTACAAACTGTTATACCACTAAGATGTTATACTACTCCTGTGATATAGTTAAAGCACCATATAAACAAAGTATCATGGCCATGATTATTATCCTTTCTTTCACAGAAAGGCCCCTTCCCCCTTCATTTCAAAGACTTTCAGCTGTGGTTCATCAATGTCAATCTGTTAGGATGACAACTGCATGCTTCCCACCACAGATCTGCACTGAGTTTCAGTACAAGGAAAGTCACAGTCATAATTCTAGCCCATCTTAGTCCCTGCTTTACTTATGAGAATATAGCTGGTGCTCCTATTGATTGGACTGCAAACTGTGTGAGTCCAAAGACACATGACTGGAATTGCAGCAAGCCTTTCCCCAAAGGCAGAATTCACTCTGGTGTTTCTGCCATGTAGTGTTGTCATTTCAATTGTGTATTCAAAAATTAAACACTCCTGAATACATCCTAGGTGCCAGATGTGTGCTGCAGTAGTTAGGATAACTTCAACAAGCCAAGCAAAGATGATAGCCCTTCTGGGGCTTGCCTTCTACAAGAGAAAGAGAAAGATAAACACTAAAATCAAAAAGGAAACAAATCCTATAATAGAAGCTATCATGTGCTATGAGGAAAAGACAGGTAAGAAGCGCTAGGAGTATAAAGAGAGTAACAAGATCAGCCTGTGAGACAGTGGCATGTGAAATGATGCTAACGAAGACCTCTAGGGAACCAATAATGAATGTGGAGCTTTCACTGGCAGAGCCTGTGTAAATGTCCGAAGGTAGGACACATGAAAAATGTAATAAGAACATATGTAACGAGAGATGAAATCAGATGAAGAGACAAACACATCACACTGGATCCTTGGAGACAACTGCAACTGGTTATTATAAAAAAGAAATGAGGAGCCACAGAAAGGTTTTGAGTGTAAGTTTTGACCATGTCCTATTGACTCCCCATTGTCTCACGAGGATTTCTCTCAATTATAGGCTCACCACGTCACCTCCCAAATGAGATGCTTCCTATGCATGTTTCAAAATGTTCTTGGCTTCAACTTTAGCCACTACTGCAGCTACTAGCTCTGTTTAGGCTTATTCCTCTCTTTATGCTAGGATAAATGGATGTCCTTTCCTTACCTTTTCCTATACTCTCTTGCTTTCTGCAGAGAGACTGCTTTGAAGCTAACCCAAGATGTCTTCCAAATCATTTGGCATATGTGCATTCTTAATCCAAATATGTAGGGGCCTTAATATCATTGAGCCCATCCTGAACTATGAAGGACCAAAGCTGATGACAAATGTCATCATTCTTGTATCTTCCAACCAAATAGTTCCTAGATATGTTAAATAAGGCTCCTCACACAATCCCAGTGGATCTAACCCTAGATACATGTAGCATAGGACAGACTCATAAGGGCTTTTGTACTGGCTTCCCTCCTTCTCTCCGCCCCATACTTCTGCCCTCTATAGGCACATTTCCAGATAAGCTCTCCATACAACCATATTTCTCAGTTCTTTTATAGGAGACAAATATAAAACATCGCTTTATACTTTCAAACCATATGCCTATTTCCTCAGCATAAAGTCTCCATAACATGGTACCTGCCTCGAATCTCACATATTGTCTCACTCACTTGGCCTTGATTAACAGCTAGTTGCGCCCTGGCTGCCTCTTCTGTTCCTTGTACCTTCCAGTCATCCTCTGATCCTTTATGGTGAGGGGCACACCTGAAGAGGGAAAACAGGCAAACACTAGACTTCAGGAGACTATGGATGCTATGCTCAGAATTTATAGGCAGGAGAGATTCATCAGTTTTTAGTTAATGTAGTAATTTGATTTCTTTCTTGAAAAATAACCGATGGTAGCACAGAGGGTGGGATAAGAGGAAGAAAATCTTAAAACTATGAAGATTAAGAACAGAGAGTTGGGCCGAGGATTTAGTTCAGTGGTTCTGGTGCACCTGCCTTGCAAGGGCAAGGGCTCAGATTCAATCCCCAGTAACCACATACAACAGTGCTGGGAGTGGAGACTCACACCCACCAGCAATCAGAATTACATTCCACAGTGCTGGGCGTGGTGGCTCATGCCTATAATCCTAGCACTCAGGAGGCAGAGGCAGGAGGACTGCTCTGAGTTCAAGGCTGAGCTCAGGGCCAACCTGAACTACAAAAGCGAGACCTTGTCTCAAAAAAAAAAAAAAAAAAAAAGAACAAAGACAGTTGAAGAATAGCCACTCTAATCGATGATCACTATTTTCTCGCAAAAGTGTCATCTAAGAAAGAGAAGGGAAGGGCAAGAAAAAGAATCAAGACGTGTTATATACATGTACCAACTCCCCAAAATGACAAATATATACTGCAAACATACAATAATGAAAAAAATTTAATTGACACAATAAAAATATAAAGCTATCATCTGAAAATAATATTGAGCACAGCAGTGGAGCCAGAGCCAAAGAAAATAACAGAGGTGTTGCTCAGTAAGATCCTACGGTGGAGATCTAGGCTATCCTGAGTTGAGGGCTGGCATGCCAGGTGCAGCGGAAGGATAAACACATGAAGGACCTGGGAGATGGAAGGAACGTGGTAGAAGGAGTCATAGATCACAGGGCTTGAACTGGATATAGAAAGTGGAGAAGTCAGGCAACAAGGCTGAAGAACTAGAAGTCAAGACAAGCCAGGTGTGCTGGCACATTCGCATCATTCCAGCACTTGGAAGGCTGAGGCAAGAGGATCACAAAGAGTTTGAGGTCAGTCTGGGCTACATAGTGGGTTCAAAATCACCCAGAACCATATAGTTAGATCTTGTCTCAATTATCCCCCAAAACTAAAAACTAAATAAGTAACAGTCAAGACAATTAAAAATGATGGCTTTGAGAACAGGCAAGGAAGTGAATCATTACAATCTTCATTTTACTCATTTACAGTATTATATGACTTGATATAAAAAATATGGATACTAATGACTAAAATGAAGTCAGTGGATTATCTGAGGATTTCAAGAATAATTGGATTGAATATATAATGAAATTCAATGCTGCTTAATTTATAGGAACTAATTATCTCATTTTAAACTCTAAAATGACTTTAAAGTCTAAAGTGAAGCAAACTTCTACTGGCTCCATATAAATATTAATATGAGCCCATGGTTGAATAGCTAGAAAAATGAGACCAGACAGTATAAAGAAAGTTGGTATTGGCAATAAGATTTTTAACAATTATTGGAAATAAGATCCAGAGCTATAACCCTAAATTTGTTAAGAATAATGTTTACCCTCATCAGATACTAAATCACAGTACTTGAGAGTCGAAGAAGTTGCTGAAAATATAAACACATTAGCAATATTCATAGCCAATTATAAAGATAAAACTGAATTCTTAGAAATATATACACAAATAAATGATTAAATAAATATTTGGTCAATTTGGGTAATTTTTCCTTGTTCTTTATAACTTTTCCAATTTTTGCTAACTTTTCTCATTATCAAAACAATTTTTGTATATAAAATAAAAGCCAAGATCAATGTAAAAATCTATGTAAATATCAGGTCTAGAAACTACCAAAGACATTTTTGCTTGCTTATTTGTCATATTCATTTAATTTTATCCAATTACAATGAGTATATATTGTCATTTCAGCACAATTGCATTTACTTCCTTGAAAAAATGTCAAATCTAAAAAATATGATAAATCAACACATACACCAAGTTAAAAGTTACGTCCCACCATATCAGTTTCCATGGCTACAGTATTGGTTAGAAACAAGTGTTTGTGTCAACCAGGCGACAGATTCGCAGTGTGACACCACTGACACTTCTTAGCCACTCAGTAGTTCAAATTCAGGTAGAACAACATGTATTCAGCTCTGCTGAAGCAGCTCCACTTCTTGTCCACCTGGAAACATTAGGCGAGTGAGAAATGTGCTTCTCAGGGCAACGTCAAAAGCCCAATTTCAGAAACACTTTTAAAA
>PVIR01001898.1:72577-112317 GCA_004026965.1 Petromus typicus
GGGGACAATGTTGAGATTGTAACAAAAAAGTAAGGAAACAAATTTTATATATATGGGGGGGTGGTAGGGTGGGTGGGGCTATGGGAAAAAATGAGAATTAAGTTGTGTCTTATACTGGTACAAATCCCCATTATGGAGTGCAATCATGATGTGTATATTTAATGTACCAATAAAGATAATTAAAAAAAAAAAAAAAACTGGATTTGAATCACATTTCTACCACCTCTCAAACAATGAACTTGTAAGTAGACAAATACTTTTAAATAAACAATAGTCAAAATGTAACAAGTAAAAAACTCATATTTAAGATTAAATATAGAGAAAGGTAGATCTTTCTTGATTTGAAAGATAGATCTTTCTTAATTTAATTCCTGTCCCATTATAAAGATTTAGACTGGAAGTCATAGCTTTTAATATATATAAGAGAAAGTAAGTACTCATTTAAAAACAAATTTTACTTTTTATTAAACTTGAAAGCACATAACTTTTTATACTTTATACTTTTGTTGTCTATTTTTAAAGTTTTTAAACCATATCTGTTTTACTACTGAATATTTGAGTCACAAATCCAATTTCTATTAGTTCTGAGGTTCTCTATGGCCAGTAAATTCAGTTTTAATACTTTGTTAGAGTTCTTTAAGAAATAAGCATTGTTAAAAATATACATTCAAAGAGCCACAAGCTTCATATTTTAAGGAATATTCGCTAAGTAGGAAGTGATGAAGAGAATTTTTGCCTCTAAAAATATCTTGCAACATGAGATTTTTATGAAAAGACCCATCTTAACTGTGAGCTTCACCTCACAGTTTTAAATGATCAACAATTTTTAAATGATGCCTTGGAAGTTTACTCCAATAATTGTGAGCAGCCCAACTTCTGATTTTATAGAAATAATCTTGGTTTTGAGTTAGTTATTTCTCTATTGATTGATATTTGAGCTGTTTCTGTTTATTTGTTTGTTTTGTTTTGTTTTTGAGACAGGGTCTTGCTTTGTAGTTTAGGCTGGCCCTGAGCTCAGCCTCAAACTGACATCACAGCAAACCTCCTGCCTTTGCCTCCCGAGTGCTGGGATTACAGGTGTGAGTCACCGTACCTGGCCTACATTTCTATTTTTATACTGCATCTTAGTGCTGACAAAATATGGAAGAAAAAAGTAGAACTCTCATGTCTGACTCCTTGTCTTTGACTTGAAACCCATTATCACATATTTGCAGAAATGTGCAACAGCATGCAGTGTCTTTCTATCTTGAGTTGGTTTCCCTGCAATATTAGCTGTCAGTGTAAAATCATTGTGCCTACTCATGGAGACTAAATCTTAAACTATGATTACTGAAAAATTTCTTTATAGCCTATTGATTTCTCAAAGAAAATGGATTTTTCTATCCAGCTCAAATTAATTACAATTATTACAGAAATCAAAATGCACCTGACAGCTTCAACAGAAAGCAGTGTGCTTTGTTTCCATTTTATTGTACGTGTAGTCATGCTCTCCAATCTAAATTAGAACCTCATAAACTTTCTTTAAAAGTGTCTTCCTTTAGACATATGTACTGTAGAAAATCAGGAAGTGTGAAAAAAGGTGATGCAGATTTGAGATTTAAAAGAAGTCATCCAGGTATAGTTCACCACATCTAGACTGCCCAAGAATAAAAAGCATTTGGGAAAGTGACACAAGTATAGTCAGTACCTGGGAAAACAATCCAGTTACTGTAGTATTTCACCCAAAACTTAGCGGCTTAAGACAATGTCATGTATGTTATAGTATATATCTAGATGGCCCCCCAGAGCCTTATGTGCTCATCAGTGAGGTTTTTCAGAGATGTGTGGATGTAGGGTCTGTGATACTCAGATTAAGGGTGCATGTTGCTAAATTAAATCTACTGATTGGTTTATCACAGTTCTAAGAGATAATGGGAAGGCCCACCCTGCGTGAGGGTGGCACCACTAAGAGGGCTTGTAACCTGGAAGGGATACAAGGGAAAGGGAGGCTTGCTGCTTGCTGCCTCCTGCCTGCTCTGCCATAGACTGATTCTCCTCTATCACACCCCTCTGCCATGCCACATTGCCTTGGATCCAGCCAACTACAGACTGAAACCTCTATAGACTATGAGTCAAATAAACCTTTCCTCCTTTAACTTTGGATGTTGGGTATTTTCTCTCAGAAAAAAAGTAACTGAGATATTTTATTACATTTCTTATATCTATAGGCTAGAGAGGCAGTTTGTTGAACTAAGGCCACTTCTGTAACAGTCCACTTATAGGCTGGCTAAAGACTGGCTAAACGGTTTTAGTAGGGTCAGGTGGGAGGTCCATATGATCTTCTCACTTTTCAGAAAACTATCTCAGGTTTACTCTCCTATAATATTACAGAGAGAATAAATGCACAGAAAGTATCTTAATGACTGAGTGGTATATCATAGTGTGCTATTAATTAAAGCAAGTCACCAGTCAGCCCAAATTCAAAAGATAGCCAAAAGGACTTTGTCTTTAGAAATCTTCAGTCATATTCTGAAATACAGAGGGAGAAAATTTAGGTACACTAGCTTCAAATCTGCTACCCATAAGAAATCTCAAGTTAGCCTCCTCAAATAAAATGTTCAAATATTGAAAACATCCTTGGGATGGATTGGCACATCCTTGAGACCATGTTCTTGCTGAGACTTTGTCTTACTGAGTCTGTATCTTATAGACATTATTACATTCTAAACAGCAAGTGAGAAAGATGACAGAGCAAGAACAAAGAGAGAAAATACTGTCTGTACTTGTAGGACTCTACTGGCCTTCAGCCTTTACCAAATATATGTCTCAAACCCTTCTTGCAGCCTCCGAGCAAGTGTGAGAAGCTTATCTTGTCCCTCAAATTTTACATTTTTTTAGAGATAGGCTCTCAGTGAGTAGTCCAGTATGGTGTCAAACTTATGGCAGTCTTGCTGCCTCAGCCTCTTGAGTGCTGAGATTACAGGCTTGCACCACTACACCTAGCCAACCGTTCAAATTTTAAAGAAGTCATGTGCCATGATTTGGCCAATAGGATGTGTCACCAGAAATGAATTTAAATGGCTTACACATTTAGATTATCCTTAGACCATTACCATGATAAAAACAGATCCTGGATAGATATTGCCTCTTCAGCACAGAACAAAGCAACCTACACAACTCACAGGTGCATGGGCCAGAACAGATGCTTATAATTATATGCAACTGAAATTATATAGTCATTACACAACAAAAGTTGATAATAAACAAAGAGAATAAATGAGGCAAAAGGGACAGTGGAGATTCTGAAGGCAAGAATTCAGCAGAGAAGTGATGAAATCACTGTCTTTAATTAGGGTTAGTTTGACACATGAATTTACTGGAAAGAAGAAATCATGCAGTCTTTTTTCTGCAGGGAGTATTACTAGCTTTGATCTGTCTTTTCTGCCTGTTACATGTGTATGTACATATGTTTCGTATTTAATAGTAGGTGTTAGTTGTATTCATTCATTTGGTAAGCTTTGCATTTCTTTGTTAGTGTAAGAGAATACATTGTTGTTTGCTCCAAAACTATCCCATGTTCCGCCATCTGTGAAATAGAGATTAACGTGCTAAAATAGCTTCAAGGGCTTTGTTTTGTGATTTTTGAGTTTTTTCCCCAGAGCATAATGGAAAAAGTAATTGAAAACATTTAAGAAATACAAAGCAGCATAAACACTAAACAATAATTACTTGTGAGAATTGAAATGAGAATTGCTTTGCCAAGAATCTTGAGTTAGATTATAGCCCTGTTATTTGTAATAGCTAGCAAGAATCTTCATTAAAATTTCTAATTCTCTGATGACTGACTCCTTATCAGATCAAAATTATAACAAGACTATATTAACTCTTGTGAAATGAAATGATAAGTCACTGCAGCCAGTCAATTTCCTTGTGGGACACAGTTGGTCAGAACTGTCTAAAGTCATACAACCATTGCACATGTGACACTTCCAGTCAAGAGAGAACAATCTTTCACCCATCAGGTATGACTCACATGGATACTATCATGGTTGTAAAACTAACTTACATGATAACTGGACTACCAATAATCTAAAACACTAATCTTAATTTACTCACATATGCATACTAATAATAATGTTTGCTATTTGTTGAACAGCTAATATATGCCAGCCCATACATATCACTAATATCTTATGGGCAATTCCTTGTGCATAACAGATGTCAATAAATGCTTAACAAATTAGTGCTTATGACATGTCATTGTTTACATCAAAAAGGTTCCCTCAAGGTTCATGTACTCATGATGGACTCTGGAAGGTAACTGAATCAGGAGGGAAATGCCCTCATCCATGCCAAATTTAAATGGAGGTATAAGCAGGCTCAGGATTTTTCAAAAGACGACATTTAAGCAAGCCCTTTGACGAGCAAAGGGACTTAGTCATGTGGTTAATAGAAGAGTACTGAAGGGTCTTTAGGGTTACTAGAAGTGCCTTTAAGGGTCTAATTTTAAAATGACCAGGGTTGCACAGAGTGAGCACAACAGATGTAGATTATTGAGGACCTGGCTAAATACCACATTTACTTGTCTCTCATTCTGAGTGGCACGAGGATAATGGGACAGTTTTATGCAGGGGAGTCATGTTATGTATGGCTCATCTCTGGACGTCCCCGCAGGGCCCCATGTACTCACAGGTGGGGTTTTGGGGGAATGACTGAATCATAGGCCTGTAATACTGGATTAGTCCACTGACTGGCTTAGCACTGCTCTCAGGGTAAAGATGGATTTACTGAACAGGGAAGACCCACCATGGATGTGGATGGCCAAGCAATAACTTTGTAGCCTGGACAGAATAAAAAAGGAGAGAAGGAATCCCTGCTGCTTCCTGCCCACTATGCCATGGACTGTCTTCCTCTGTCATGTCCCTCCTCCTTGCTGAACCACCGAGGAGCCAGCCAACTGTGAACTTAAATCTCTATAAACTGAAGTAAAAATAAACCTTTTATTTGTACATGTATTTTGTTCCAGTAACAAGAAAGTAACTAAGACATCATTTAAGTTTAAAAGGGCTATTCTGGCTGATGGTGGTGACGAAGGCACTCAGCACCCATGCAGCTGACGCAGGACGATGGGCACAAGTTGAGGCCAGCCTGTGCTACACAGTGAGTTCAAAGTCAGCCTGAATTACAGAGACTTTGTCTCAAAAGACAAAACAAAACAAAAAGGTTATTCTGGCTGCTGTGTTGACACTATGTAGTAGAAACAGCAGTGCAGAAACATTAACAGGCCATGGCGGTTATGTAGAATGGAAATAACAAACAGCATATATCGGAGAAGCAGGGGAACACAGAAGGCAATAAAATCAGGTGGATTCCAAACACATTTTAAAGTTAACTAGAATGAATATGTCAGAGGTTAGTCCCCTGTGAACTACTACTAATCTCTACCTATTTATAGCTGCTGTGAAAACGAAGATATATTAGAATAACTTCATAACTCTGTAGTAGGCAGGATTTTTTTTCCTGTTCACAGGGCATAAGCTTAACTGATAACTCTTACTCAGAATTAGTCAATAAATATTTGCCTTTTGCTAATATCACAAAAAGGGATGCACTCCACAGTGCCAGCTGAAGGTACCTCTTACCCTCAAACACTGTTTTTGTGAACTTAAAGAGTAAGTCAGGTCACTGTTTCTAACCACCAACTTACAGAAAATACAAGGCTTGGCAGAATATGTTTAATGATCTGATGTATCTGGCACCAATAAAATATACATGCAGAAAAATTCTAAGGGACAAACAACCTATTTCATTAGTAGATAAACTGAAAAGAAAATGGGACTCTGACTGAAAGTGACTTTAGAATTACATCTTCCAAATGTGTTGACCTCACTTGGATCCCTTTTAGTTCTGGAGTTCTGCGTTTTGCTTTGTTTTGGTTCAGTTTGGTTTTTGAACCCACGGTCTCATCCATGCTAGCCAGTGAAGTACATCTCCAGCCTTATTTATACCACTTTGAGACAAGGTCTCACTAAACTGCCCAGGCTGACACTGAACTTGGGATACATCTGCCTCAGCTACCTGAGCAGCTGGGATTACAGGCTGGCCACCATACATGCTAGATCTTATTTTTATAATAAGTACATTAAAAAATGGGTGATGTGCACTAAACTAAAGTCAAAGTGGACTAGAGACTTAGTATTAAAACAGAAACACTAAACCTGCTAGAAAACAGGTTAGGCAGAACTCTTGGAGACATTGGCTTAGGGAAAGACTATGAACAAACCTCAGCAGCTCAAGAACTAACAGAAAGAATCAACAATTGGGATCTCATATTATTAAAAAGCTTAGATACTGCAAGATGAACCATCAGCAGAATGAGAAGACAACCAACAATATGTCAAAATATTTTTACTAACTGTTTTTCAGACAAAAGGTTATTATCTAGAGTACATAAAGAGCTTAAAAATATCACCCCACCCCAAAGTTAAAGAACTGATTTAAAAATGGACATCTGAAATGAACAGACACTTTTTGAGGGAAGAACTAAAAGCAGCTAAAAAAAAATATGAAGAAATGCTCAACATCACATCACAAAGAATGGCTGCTATCACAAAATCAACCATCAACAAATATTGATGAGGCTTCAGAAGAAAGGAACCCATCTCCACTGTTGGTGGTAATGTAGACTGGTGCAACCAATGTGGAGATTAGTGTGGAAATTCCTCAAAATACTAGGATTAGAGGTCCCATTTGACCCTGCCAGGTATACACACAAAAGAATTAAAAGATTCTTATCACAGCAACATATGTGCACCCATGTTTATAGCAGCTCAGTTTGTGACAGTTAAACCTTGAAGACAGCCCAAATAACCATCAAAAGGAGACTGGACAAAGAAGATGTGGATCTTTTTACAAAATGGATTATTACTCCGCCATAGAAAATGATAAATTTGAGTCTTTTATACTCAAATAAGGACATGCTCATAAGTGAAATAAATAGGACATAGATGCGTACCCTCTATTTCCTCAGATATGAGGAAATGAAGGTGTAAATGAGTTCAAAAATGTATGATAGGTATTGTGAAATAGTATGAAAATATTCAAAGGGAAAAGGGGAATGGGCTAAGCAAAAGAGGAAAGAAAAATCTTATTAAAAAAAGGAAACAGCGGGCCGGGGATATAGCTCAGTGGTTCCGGCGCCTGTCTTGCAAGCGCAAGGACCCGGGTTCAATCCCCGGTAACCACATAACAATACTGGGTGTGGAGACTCACCCCAGCGGCAACCAGTACACATACCAGTGTCGGGCGTGGTGGCTCACACCTGTAATCCCAGCACTCGGGAGGCAGAGGCAGGAGGATTGCTGTGATGTGAGTTTGAGGCTGAGCTCAGGGCCAGCCTGAACCACAAAGCGAGACCCTGTCTCAAAAAAAACCTTAAAAAAAAAAGGAAATAGCTTTTGTATAGAGAGTGCGGGGTATGAGAGGACAGGGAATGGGGAAAAAAATGAGAATTAAACTGTATCATACACTGGTACAAATTCTCAATATCGACTGTGATCACAAAGCATACATAAAATGTACCAAAAAATCAATTAAAAAATAAAAAAGTTCAGCCAAGTTCACCTAGCAATAAGAAATGAAGAAATGACGTGATCTCTGTTCTGACACCAAACCTTGTTCTTATTTCTATATTGTTGACCTCAATCAATAAATATTACTGCATTCATGATTCACAGCTAGTGGTTGATCATGCAGTGAACAGAAAAAAAAAATGGGTAAGACATTTGAGAAAATTTAAACATTAGGTAGATACTTGATACTAGTAATTATTGTTAACATTCTGAGATATGAAAATTGACTGTAGTTCTGTTTTTAAAACAAAGAATCGCCTTGTCTTTTAGCATAAGAAATGGCAGTTTCCATGAAGGGTCAGTTAGTAAATAATGTAGGTTTGACTATACAGTCTTATGTGCAACTACTTAACTCCATCCTTATAGCACAAAAGCAGCCATACATAGTAAGGGAACAGGTGTTACTCATGTCAGGCAGAAGTAACTCTTTCTCTACTCTGTAAATCTATTTGAGACTGGTAAATTAAACTGACAAAAGACAGATTAGCAAAAGGAAAGACAGACTTTATTTAAATACATATAGAGAAGTACAAAGAAATATGTGACTGGAAGTGGTCATTAAAATTTTGGGTTTAAATATCATCACAATTAGAGGATTAGAGAAGGAAAAAAGATATAGAAAACCTAATTACTTTTAGGAAAGACGAACAGGCCCTTTCAAGAGAAATACAGGATAACTTTTTTTTTTATAATGTCCGTTTAGGAATGATGCCAACTTCTCAGCTTCTCTCCAAATAAAAGGAGTCAATCTTTCATGATCACAAAACTTTTGGGGAAGGATTTACAACAACTGAACTTTTTTGAGAGGCTTTATTGTTTCTTTGTTGTTTTTGTTTTTGACCCAGAACCTCACTATGTAGGCCTTGAATTTGTTAACAAGCCCAGGCTGGCTTTGAATTTGCAATCGCCCTGCCTCAGGCTAGATAAGCACATGTACAGAGACACAGACAGGTGTGCCCCACCATCCCCAGCAAGAGACTGTTTTTTGACAGATGAAGGCGTCAAGGAAAAAACTGTCTCTTCTCAAATATTTTCAGTTCAAAGTAATTTTAATGTCACAGTGATATTTTGGAATCCTTCACTGTATTAAAATAAAACTTTCCTTATAAAACAGATATTTGGACATTATTTATTACCTCTGTTCTAGAGACATGCTGGAATATTTAGAAATGAAATAATATGATGTGTGAGATTATCTCAAAATAATCAACTAGGAAGATGGAGAATAGGAAGATGTTTAAATAAAATAACATTTCCATGAATAGATAATTACTGATAAGTACAGCTAGGTTTATTAAACCTCTCTATTTTTTAATGCTTATAATTTCATTTAACAAAAAATAAACTAAGACAAAAGCAAAACACAATAATCTCTAATTTTAAATCAACTGTACTATTGAATATATTATATTCCAGATACTATGCTAATCACTTTACAGATATTAACTCATTTAATCTTCACAATAACCCTAAGATTAGTTATTACTGTTATTGTTGTTGCATTTTATGGCTAAGAAATGAGGGGGTAATGAGGATACAGAACTCACAAGGGTCACCAAAATCATAAAGGGCAGAATCAATATCTGAAATAAGGTCCCTTGGTTCTAAAGTCTATGCTCCTAAAGTACTATACAAATTAGTTATTAGATACAAAACGATTATGCATTTGAAGAATTTTGTGTCTTTTTCTAATGACAGCTACGTTCTAGTTAATATGCTGTTCCAGTAATGTCTCGTCACAGGATTACCTCCTGAATCCCTGCATTTTACATTATTATTCATCATCTTTTTGAGCCTCAATATAATAATTGAGCTTAGTTATTGAAATAGTCTAATTCCTTCTGTATCTAAATGCATTTTTCATCAAAATTCTCCACTTCGCTTTGACTACAACATAATTTTTTTAGAATCTTCTTGGGAAGAAAAGTGATAAAATGGCCTATATAAAACAGGAAGTTTTGAGTCTTGTTAATCTCATATACACAACAAAACCAGGCGAGCATGATTCAGGTCATGATCCAGCGTTTTCAACTATCCTTATGTACAAAGGATTTCACATCAATAGTATTAGCATAATCTTTAAACAGACATCAAAAGGCAAAACCACAACTCAGAAGGAATCTGAAGAGGTCATCTCATCCTCCCCACAGCTAGAAAGGGGTAGGTCTGAGCCAGCCCAGACAGGCAGCTTTTTAATCTTTCACCTCTTCAGAATAAATTTCATAAGCTTCTTTGCTAATGTTTCAAAGCTCACACTGCTTACAAGAGGGGAATATTTTTAAAGACCAGAATTTCCATTTTTATCCTGAAAAAGCTTTTCTCCTCATAGTAAGTCCCAAGGACAACAGTAATATAACATTAGAATAAACTGATATAGACACATAAAAATAATGAGAAAATAAAAAAAACAATGCAATTTTCTGGGCTTAGCAGCCAAGTTCCTAAAAAACTCATTAATATGGAAAAGACTACAGTCTTTTCTTAAAATAGCCATTCTATATAGAAGATTACACTTTGTGTATTAATTACTCTTACAGTCCTGACACAATTTTGAGAAAGGTAGTATTATTAATTGCTTTAGCAATTGGGAGCCGAGTATAGTGGCAAAAGCCTTTAATCCCAGTAGTCAGGAGGCTGAGGCAGCAGGATTGCCTTGAGTTTGAGACCAGCCTTCAGCCTCAGCTACATAGTGAGTTCACAGCCAGCCTGAACTACATAGTAAGATTCTACCTCAAAAAAAAAAAAAATTGAGAAAACTGAGGGTCAGTAATCGAGGTTTACCAAGTCCAAATTTCCCATCCACTCTACCACATCACTCCAGATAGCACAGAAATCATATAGCAGGTTATTCACCACTGACTATCTTAAACAAAATTAATGAAATGATAAGGAAGCTCTATAGCTGTTAGCTGACATTAGACCAGAACAGAAGGGCCATATGCATTTTAGTTCCCTATGAGACCATAAAATGTTATTAGCCAGTAGAGGGATGTGTGGACAAAGGGCTGGCACATCTTCTGCACAAGTTTAATTTTTTAAATGAACATATTCATATGCTATCTGTTTTGTTGTTGCTTTTTTTTTTTTTTTTTGTAGTTGTTTTTCTTTTGACAGTGCTGGGGATTAAGCCCAGGGCCTCACACGTGCTAGATAAGCACTGTACCTTTGAGCTATATCCCTACTCCACCACCATCTATGTTTTTACCTATGGCATAAGTAATATTTTATACATCTAAGATAAATATGCATATATGTACGTAATCATACATATAAAGTATTTGGTTTGAAGCCAACCTTGCCAATTTAGTGAGATTTTATCTCAAAATTTAAGAAAGATCTGAAGATATAACTCAATGGTAAGGTGTTTGGTTAGTACCACTGAGGACCTAGGTGCAATTCCCCGTGTGTGTGTGTGTTTGTCTGTGTGTGTACAGAGAGACAGACACAAGAGAGGGGCAGGTACTGGAAATAATGCCATAATGCCTGGCACACAAACACTAGCTGTTGTTTTATTTATTATTGCAGTACTGACATTCAACTAATTTAATCCACAAATTTTCTAGACACTCCACAGATACAGACAAACTAGTTAACAACATTTCAGAGAATGGGCTTCTATGCAGGTAGAAGCAGAGTTGCCAAACTAAAACCAACTAGCCAAGTCTAGCCCCCTGCAGGCCAATCCTTGCTATGCTCATTCATTTGTGTATTTTCTACTGCTGCTGCTTTTGCACTACAAGGCAGAGCTGAGACCATATGAGACCATACAAACCACCAAGCTAAATACATTTACTATCAGACCCCTTACTGAAAATAATCTACTGAATCCTGAGCTAAAATGATTTTTATTTAAGATAACATATTTGTGAGATATAAACAATGGCAAATGTTTAAACAAAAAGAAATTTCAGCAAAATACACTGGCATTAATTACCTCAAAATAACCCCCTTCATTTCAAATACATTTATCCCATCATTCTTACTACTTTCTGAAGTGGTTCTATAAGTCCTCTTTCATGAGTGTCAGAGATATGTGATAAAAAACGTAGTGAATGCTGTTGTAATCCAACAGAAGGGCAGGCTCATGGAAGCATTATGATGAGTCCTCATCCACTTCATTTACCACATCTAGAACCACATGACTTCAGTATGACCATAAAAAGTAAAATTCGAATTGACTCAGGACACGAAGATAGCCATGTCATCTCTTACATGAAAGAGGACTTCCAGAACTGCTTCAGAAAGTGGCAAGTGGGATAAATGCGTTCAAAGCAAGGACAAATATTTAGAAGCAGAGGAATGGAAATGTGTCTTTTACTGTAATAAATTTTTGAAATTAAATATTCACTATTTTTTAGTACACCACAGACCTTTTATAATTCAAGTTAGGTTGAAAGAAATTACCATAATACTCATCCATCTTCCTTTATTGGTCCAAAGATCAAAGCTGAATTCCAAGTAACGGAAGAAAAGGCACTCTGGCATATACCAATTGTGACTATATTTTGTCTTCTGCATTTATTCTTGATGGTAACAACTCTTTTGTTTTCTAATAACATGGATAAATTGTTCTTTAAGGTCTTAGAGACATTTTCAATTATTGTTGGGACTAGTTTTTTGTTCATATTGGAACATATGTTTGAATATGGATAGGGATACATACATACATGTGTGCCACATGTTTTCTTTGTTCAGAAATACCATTTTTGTTCACAAGGTCAATATGCAACCCCCCTCCCCCGTGAAGGATATTCTTACAAAGAAATTAAAAGTTCAAAATATACATGTAAAAAAAGTAGGTCATTTTTGATAGGACAAGATATAACAAAACAAAACAGGGCTCCAAGATGGAGAGGAACTGAGAAAGAAGAAAAACAGTGACTTTAGATTGGGTAGCTACAGAAGGCCTCACCAGGTGTGAACTGTGTAGTGAAATTTGAACCAGACGAGGAAGTCAATGTTTACATAAACTTAAAAATGAAACAGTGATCCAGGCCAAGAGAAAGTAAATATAAAGGTAGAAACGATCGTGTTATATTTAAGGAATAGAAAGAATACAAGCACATTTGCATGCAAGATGTGAAATTAAGAGGGAAGTCATGTCCAGCCAAGAACCATACAAGCCAATCAGGGCTCCACATTTCATCCTAAGTCAAATGAAAGCAATTAGAAGGCTTCTGGGCAGGAAAACGACATGATCCAATTGTTATCATGAAAATATTTTCAGCTATTATAAGATGAAAGGAATTTTAGAAATCAGTGGGTAATAGAAAGGTTAAAATGTTTGACACAGCAGTCTGGAGAAGAAATGATAATATTGGTGGAAATGAAAAGAATATTTTGTAAGCATAATCAGCTGAAATTGCTGTAGCATTAGAAAAAGGAAAGAAGGGAAGGAATTAGGAAAGACTCATCATTCTTGTGATATAAACTGGGTTAGATAAAAAGAATGATAAGCCAGTCAGTAGGGAATTGGCAAAGTAATTTATTAAAACTCATTCATTTGCTCATTATTGAGACCAACTTTGTTCCAGACAATGGTCTACGAAGGAGGGAAAATAGAAGGGAAGGAGGGAATGAAAGGTCCTATTCTGATGAATTTATATGTTAAGAAAGACCAAAAAAAAGAAAGAAAGATAACAGAAAAGATTTTAAAAGAGGAATTTGGAGGAAGAAAGAGAAAGTCACTCACTATCCTGCTGATTTTGCCTTCTAAACATTTCTTGCAGGAGTACAAGTTGAAAAAATGGATAGCAACTACATTAAAGAGACATTTGAGCCAGGTGTGGTGGGGCAAGTCTGTAATCCTATCGTCAGGAGGCTGAGGCAGACTAGGATACATACTGAGCTTAAGAGACTCTCTCTCTTAAAAAAAAAAAAAAGACATTCAGAGGTGGACCAAAAAGTCAGGGCTGAGACAAAATATCCCCAACAGACAGAGCTGCACCTTGACACTCACTTGATACAGAAGTGTCCCAAAAGAGAAAAACATATAAAAATTCTTGGGTAGTGTCCCAAAGGCTTGGATTTTGATTAGGAGTATCAAAGAACACAGATAAGAAGAGCAGAGGAGTATTTCAAGTAGAAAATGTGAATGACACTTTATGAAGGATAAAGACTGCTGGTTCACACACTTGTACCCACCGGAAAATGTCCATTACAGGTAGAGAAAGTGAATAGCTATGTGACTCTGCCAACTCACCTTAGCCAGAATGGACCACTGGTCATCTGGGCATCTCAAAACTTGCAACAGAAGGCAACTGACAAAAATGTCAGAGCAGAACCTATATACAGGCCCCAAAATACACTCTCATTTAGCAGGATGAATCTAGCTACTGCCGCCTCTGACTGTCCCTCTAGCTCCAATGAAAGCTCTGGGATTCACTCTAATGTATATAGTTACCTTTTTCTCATATTTGTTGTCCTTCCCTGCCCACAGAACCTCAGCCACAACCTCTATCTGCAGGCTTATGAAATAACTGATTCACAAGCCTGGAATCCTAGAAAACATAGCATCAGGGAAGAGGGGTGTAAAGTACAAAAAAAGGAAATAGCTCATCGGAGAAGGACTAGGAGCACTGGATCTGTGGGCGGAATCATATATTACACTATCCAGAAGCAGCCAGCCTTCTAAAGGTAACCCAAGAATCACCAGCTCAGAGGCAGCATTCTCAATGGAGACAGTGCCATCTGCAGGATGCAGCAGTTGTTTAAAAACCAAAGACCTCTATACTCGTGTCTTCAGTATGATCACAAATTCAAAAACCAAGAGGAATGGAAAACAGAACTGATCCAATTTACCATCACTTCCAGTGAGCCAATCACAATGAGGAATTTTCTGTTCCTGATCTTTGCAACTCTGGGATCTGCAGTGTCATGGGTTCTGATCTTGCAAAAGGGTACACATTCCAGTCTGAAAAGAATATAGGAGTAAAGGTTTAGGGTCACTTTATCAGGGAAGCCACCATACCTGCTGAAATGATAAATGAGGATAAGGATGAATGGTGGATTTGGAAAAGGATAAATATCAGCTGTAAACCCTAGACTAACCACCCTTTTATGGATTGTTATTTAGCCTACCAAATTCTGTCTTCTAAAAATTGCTTCTTCGGAAGACAGGTCAACAGGAGCCACAAAGAAGCTGCCCCCACACCAAGCTTGCTTGGGTAGATTTATCTCTGTGGTACAAGGGATAGATTATAGTGGCCATGAAAAATGACCAGATCTCTGGTGGGTCGTGGCCGACCACAGCAAGCGTAGTAATGCAGGTCGGTTCCTAACAGATGATAAACTTCTTAAATGGGAGATTTTTTCAATCGTGACCTTCACAGACCCTGCCCAAAACTCATAGAATGACACTTCAGTCAGAGACCTTGTCTACTCAGTTTTCTTTATTCTTGTGCTTTTCTCCTTCATACCTTCAGGCTTCTATCAGTCTCTTTTCCTTTATCCTACACACGTTTCCCCAATAAACTTCTTGTACAGGAAGTTATTGGGTATCTGTTTCTCAGAGAATCTGAGCTAATGTAAACACTAATAATTATTTTTAGTAAATTATTTTTCTTTTTTAACAGTAAAGGTGCAGGGCATGAGATACCTAAATTCAGAATCAGTCATACATACTCATGGTGCTAGGGCATAGGAAATTTTCAAATTTCTAGCAGTGTATCTACTTATCTCGGTAATTTACATAAATGGATGTCCTTTGTAATACTCTTTTAAATGTGCTATTTTCAGGGGAAAGATTATTTGCTTTAAAAGCTATTTCATTCCTACAGTTTCTTATCTCTGTTCTCTTCAAAAGGCAATACATATTCACTTTAAAAAATAACAGTAAGATAATGTAAAAATTTTTTAAATTAGCTAAGGGATTGGGGAACAAAGTAAAAGTCAAAGGTATCTACATTGACTAAAGAGTAAACATATCAGCAATACAGAGAATAAACAACTGATAATATCATAGATAAACCTCAAAAACACGAAAGAAGCTATAATTCCATTCAAATTTTGCAAGAAACAAATCTCACCTAGTCTCAGAAAGCTCTTCAGTGGTAACCTAAGGCTCCAGGGGGAAGGGATGGAGAAGGGGAGCAAAGAAATTTTGAGGGTGACAAAACATTCTCTATTTTGACACAAGTGATAGTTACATTTTACCAAAATTCACTGAACTACACTGAAAATGTATGCATTTATGAATATAAATGATGGCTTGATAAGGTTGCTTTTTAAAAATACAGTTTTCAACTTTGGAAGAAACTTGGAGAAGATAGTCTGCTTCGTGTAGATTACCATCTTTTTTAACCTAGATTTTGCAATATCCTTCTGTCTGTATTTCCTGAAGAGAATCAAGTGGGAGCCAGTTATACTCTAAAAGAAAATGTGGATTATATCACCCTAATAACTTTCACTGTTCTTCACACTTACCAGTAAAGATTCAATTAGAGAAACAGAACCCTTATAATATAGAGATCTACAGATATAGATAAACTATATATAGATATAATATAGGGATGAGATACTGCACAACTGTGAGAACAGGCTAAACAACTTCGGCAATGCAGTTATGTCTTCTTACTGTCTTCTGATGCTGGAGTCTGAAGTCCACATGGCTGGATGTTGAGAAGCTAAAAATTGCCTGCAGGCACAGGGACAAGAACAACTGAAACCTGTCAATTCTTACTTCTGACTTAGGTAGTATAGGGCAGAAGCTAGAGTTCTTCCTTATAATGCAGCTGAACACATTCAGGAATCAGAAATGCTGGAGGATCCAGGGGAAGCAAACAAGCAACATGTATCATCTACAAAACGGCAGCTGCTTCACTTTCATCCTCCAGCCTCCCACAAGAGATCTCTGATGGTCAGCTCTGATCAAAAACAAAACTAGGGAGGAAGAGGAGACCCTTCTGGCCATAGCCCCAGTGACCTACCTCTTCCAACCAGCTTTCATCTCCTAAAACACATTCAGCAAGTCATCAGTAGCTATAGTGACACATCATGATCCCATGATCTGTCACTGTCCCAAAGTCCCACCTATGAAAGCATTGGGCTCTTGGGAGACATTTAAATATAATCCCTAAAACCATGTGAACACATAGCTGGGACCTATCAAGTATGAAGTGCCATAGTCAAGCACAAAGATGTGGAAAATCGTATTCAGCTGTGCCAGGATACACACATCCTATTTATCCTTTTTCATTCAATCCTACTGATAAATTTCTATTACAACAAAAACTTTTAGTTTGAGTCACCCAAAAGGCAGTTTGTTTGGGGAAAGGATTAAAGGTCAGGAAAGAGGAGCTGGGAATGGTGACAAACACTCGTACTCCCAGCACTCAGTAGGGTGAGCAGAAGGATCACACCCAGAACTGCATAGCAAGACCCTGTCTCAAAACACAAACAAGCAGGTAGAGGAGGGAAGAAAAAAACCAGTAAGGATATTACTGAGTTGGTTAATGCTATAGGCAACTATAGCTCCAGCTCACTGGGAACTGTTATGGTAGCTCTTTCTCTTACTTACCCGCTGTCATGTTCACTGGCTAAATAATGCCCTTGGTGAGAGGCCCTCACCCCAAGCATTTCCAGCCTTCTGGGAATGAATGAGATCATTTGGCACTTGAGAAATCCTTAAGGCAGAAAAGTGGAAGGACCACTAGCACTTGTGGTGGAAAAGTTGGAGGAATTTAGAAGACTATCCTAACTGCAAAGAGGTAGGCTGAAAGGATACTGCCTGAATCACCAACAATTTCTATTTTAAAGATCTCTGTCTGTTGATCAGTCAGAACCAAGATAAATGGCAATTCATTTTTTGTTCTTTCAGAGAAACAATAGCTTGTGGGTTAATGAAATTTCACAAATTTACTGAATTACAGTATGGGTAATACAAAGGAAAGAGGATGAAATAGGTAAGGGGAAAACATCATTACAGGCTGACAGCTATCCTCAAAGAATATTCTTCCTATATACTAAAGAATGTACATAGAACTGTACCATTTAGTAACTCTCCCTAGCAAGAGGAGCTATTCTCTAAATACTTGAGAAAGGGATAGAAGTACAGGAAATGTCAGAAGTTGTTTGATCTAGAATAGCAGGAAAACAAATCAGCGGTTCTTATAGGTAGGTTGTTTTGTCTTCCATAAAACATCTGGACATATTTAGATATTTCTTGTTGTCATGATTAGAAGAGGAGGTATTACTGGAATCTGGTAGGAAGAGACCAAGATGTTGTTAAACATCCCACAATGCATAAGGCAGGCTTTCTTTACTCAAAAATGAATAATCATATACCAATATCAACAGTACCAAGGCTGAGAAACCTTAATACAGATAAAATGTTATTACAGTATTATTATGCAAATATATGCATATATATTATTTCTATACTTACATTTAAAAGCCAATATTTAATTACACATGACTGTCCTACATGCCAGCAATACAAAGTGTTGCATTTGTACCACCAAAACCAAAGGAATTGGTGAGTCCAATACACCTTTTCCCAGTTTTCCACTGCTGTGCCTTTAGTGGAACATAATTGAGATCAAATTCTGGTTCTGTACAATCTAGGTTTAAAGTAGGTGGCAGTTTTCGATGATAACAAGCTAGTGCAGTAAAAGCTGCCTCGACCGCGCCCGCAGCACCCAGTAGATGTCCTGTGGCTCCCTTTGTTGAGGAGACTGCCAAGGCATACGCATGGTCCTTGAAGAGATGTTTGATAGCTTTGTTTTCAGCAGCATCTCCCAATGGGGTAGAAGTAGCATGTGCATTGATGTAGGATATTTCTTCAGGTTGTACACCTGAGTTTTTTATAGCAGCAGCCATACATCTAATAAGAAAAGAAATTTGATTTATCAGAACTAAGTTTAGTTTTATGACATTCTTTACCTGAAAGACTTGTGCAAAGAAACAAAGGATTCCACATAGATTGGATCAACCCCATCTCAGATTACCATGTGCATTAAATGATGTCCGCATGGCAATAACAAGCCCTACTCCATCCCTTGGACTGATTCATCATCATGAACTAGACACACTAACGACTATATCCTCAAATAAAATATAATTCCATTTATTTGAATTGGCATTTTCCCCCCCTTGGGAAAAAAATCACATTGTCTCAAAACTAAAATAATTTCTTCTTAGGAATTTTTCATGAGCAGAGGCAAGCTGGGGATTTAAAATATGGAGAAAGATCTAAAACTACATCCTAAGTTTTCTCTGTGTTTAAATGTAAAACTTGGCATACTTTGCAAAACTCTACTACAACAGTACTACTTCAATACCTTTCAAAATTCTCTTTATTTATGCTAGAATTAAGTACAGAACCCAAGGAATAAACAAATCTACAAGTAAAAATTATTTAGAGTAATTCTTGAAACTGTGGATAATTGTGGACGCTTATAATCCCAGCACTTGAGAGGCTGAAGCAACAGGATCATGATTTTAAAGCCAGCCTGAACTACATAGTTAGACCCTATCTCATACACACACACAAAAATATGAATGTCAACATCTTTTTTGTAGCTGATCTTTAGGCTGTGTACATTTATTAACACCCAGTGCTTTGTGTAATTTGGATTGTGCTGAAAGGTTTCTCCTAAAGATAACTATTTTTGCATCTAGCTAGTTACTATGCTCGATGTGTTTAGCACCCGTAACTACTTACTAAAACTCAAAAGTATAATGTAAAGCTATGTCTCTGATTTTGATGCCTGATTTTGAAAAAGCGTGTTGCTATAGGAGCACCACACACCTACCTATTCATTTAGGTACTACTATCTATGACTACTTCCATAGTGCAAGGGCAAAGTACTGTAGTTTCAACAGAGATTGTGTATGTCCTACAAAGACAAAAATATCTGCATTTGTCCCTTTACAGAAAAGGTTCCTGAACTCCTGGTTAATTTAAGAGTAAAGCTGAGTAAAACTAAGCCATTAGCTAACACATTAACAAATTACCAAGGATTTTTTTTAACCTCAACTCACTACCTAACTCTTCTACAAAAGTTAAGTTGCTTTTCAAAATGTGGCCTTTCGTCCAGTAGCATCATTACTACCTAAGATCTTGTTAAAAATGTAAAATCTCAAGAGCTACCCCGGACTCCAGTCAGAATAAACATTTTGGCAAGATCCTTTGGTAATTAAAGTTTGAGAAAGAATATTTAAAAACAACAGAACCTTAGTGGAATCGAACAGAGACAAGTGGGCTGACTTTACACTCTAAGTCCAACATAGTGAAGAAAGAAGAAAGGTGAGAGAGTGTACCCTGATAGTCACTGGGCACAAATGGAGGCCTGGGAAAGTAGCAAAGACCTACAGTTCCCATCACAACTTTACTGGCCTTGACTAATAGCTAATTTTTGTGAAGTTGTTCAAATATTTCAAGCAAAAAGTTCAAAAACAATTTGGTTAACCTAAAATGGAAAAACAATACTGTTCACCAAGCCTAGCCATTACAATTTTCTCTAATTTGAGGCTTCAACTGACTTATATGGAAAATAATATTTTCAACAAAATGAGTATTTACCTTAAGGCACCTTCTCCTTCAGGATCAGGGGCAGTTATGTGACCAGCATCACCTGAGAGTCCATAGCCCAGAATCTCTGCATAGATCCGGGCCCTTCTTTGAACAGCATGTTCATATTCTTCCAACACCAAGACAGCTGCACCTTCTCCCATTACAAAACCATCTCTCTTCGGGTGAAATGGTCGACATGCCACCTTAGGATCTGAGTTTGTGCTTAGAGCTCGGGCTCTGGAAAACCCAGCAAGAGATAAAGGACTTATGCAAGAATCTGTACCTCCAGCTACCATCACATCAGCATCGCCATGAGCTATAAATCTGAAAGAGTCTCCCACGGCATGGGCTCCTGTGGTACAGGCTGTGGATACTGCATGATTAGGGCCCCGGAATTTATATCGAATACTGACCTGGCCAGCTGCCATATTAATTAGAATCTTGGGGACAAAAAATGGACTGACTTTATTGTACCCTTTCATCTGAAACATCGAAGCAGTTTCAGAAACAATTTCAAGGGGAACCATTCCCATTCCAATTGCAACACCAGTAGTCAGCTGATCAGCTTCTGACTGAGGATGCCAGCCGGAATCCTTCAAGGCTAATTCTGCTGCCCCGATGGCCATGATGGTGGGAGAAGACATGGACTTGATATCCGATTTGGACACAAAATTTTGTTCATTGAACTGACCTTCATCAAGACCTCTTGGCACATAAGCAGCAACACTGCAAGGGATATTTTTATACTCTTCACCAACCAATGAAACAATTCCACTTTGTCCCTGGAGAAGATGATCCCATACTAGCTGAGTTCCAACACCAAGAGGAGTCACTAAGCCAATCCCTGTAATGACTACCCGCCTATGTAATCCAGACGTCAGCACTGTTCCAAAAAACTTCACTTTATTTCTTATTAACGGCTGGCACGATCTTGAATATAGAAGATGAGTGCTTGCCACCTTTAGGAAATTTCCTAAGCAGTTTGACAACATGGCTGAGATTTTGGATGATCAGAAGCACATTCCTGTAACAAATCACAAAACAGCCAGGAAACATACATTATTTAAATGGTTTAAGAGTTTTAACAGCAGTCCAGATGTTCTTTTAGATGCTTGATGTGAGCACAGAAAACATATTTTAATTTATATTTCATCATAAAACCATCTTTTCGACTGTAACTACCCTCAGATATTACAAGACAAAGTAAATTGATAGTTTGTTTTTTGTTTTTTAGTTTTTTGAGACAAGGTCTCGCTTTGTAGCTCAGGCTGGCCCTGAATTCACTGTGTAACCCAGCAAGCCTCAAACTCACAGCCTCCTCCTGCCTCTGCCTCCCGAGTGCTGGGAATTCAGGCGTGAGCTACCACACCCCGGCCCAAATTGATGATTTATTAAAGCAATTATAAAATCTAAAAATATTGTGGTACTCCTAGCATCTGCAAAAAGCATCGTTTTATGGGATTTAAGTACTATTTCTGTTGTGTGCGCCACAGATACTACATTTCAAAGCCTATTTTCTGAGGTAGGGTAAATGGGTTTTAGTCATGTTCAATAGCTATTCAGCCTTTCAGAAAGACGCACCGCGCGCACGCACACGAAGAAAGCAAGGCAAGACCAAAGCAAGCCCTGAATTCTCCAACTTTCCTCTTGAAACCTAACCCTGACCTAATGTGAGGGTGGAGAGAAGAGCAGACCGGCGGGACCGATACCTGTCACAGTTTACACCGCCAAGCAACCACTTCCCGGTGTTGACGGCAGCGCGCGCGCGCGCACGCACGAGTCTACGCGTTCGTGCGCTCTCACGCAGACGACGCACAGGCGCGCGCCTCCGCCGCTGACCTTGTGTCGCGTCACCTCTAGAGGTCGGCGTTCTGAGACTGCTCAGGTCCAATTAGGTTTCTTAGAGACCTTGCTTTGTACTGACTGCCCTTTAGTGACTCGAAGATAGTTCAAGACCTACGCATATCTCGCAAAAGAGCATTTTCGCCCAACACAAAGAACTTTTTGAACAGTTACACATTCCCATATCGGCTTTCACTGAAATCCTAGGAAAGGAAATGACTGTAATCTCAAAAGTCATTAGCTTCTCAAAGCTATTTCTAATAGTAAGAAATGCTAAACGTCAGGACATTGGTTGTCTAATTTGCAGCACATCCAAATGCCACGCAGCCATTTAGAAGAATTCTACAGAGTTCTGTATTTATGAGCAAAGATACTGAAGATCTTAAGCGATAGAAGTTACCAAACAGTACACAGTATATTCATTTGTAAAAAATAATTTTAGAGGTCTACAAAGGATATACAGTGACTATGTTGTTTCCCCGCGTACCTTTGCTCACCCAAGTTTTGCTGTCTTGTCTGCAAGAATCAAGCAATACTTTTGTAGTAATAGCTCTTACTCTGAAAAAATATTGTTGTCCACAATACCGCATTCCGTCTAATAGGACGGAAAGCAAATTAAAGAATGGAGACGTTTACTTCCAAACATCTGAAAATTTCATTTATTTGTTTGGAGCTGGCTACGCATTTTTAAAAGGAAAATGAAATATAAAGTCAGTGGGTAGTATTTACTGTCTGTCTCAGAGGACTGACTGTAAAATATGCACCTGAACTTTCTAGATAAATTAGATAAATTTATCACAGATAAATTATGTTTATGTTTATAATTATGTTTATTTGATGTTCAAGGATGACTGTTGACAATGACACAACATTTTTATAATAATTAAATTATGTTTATAATTTATGTTTCAGGGTGACGACCACTTGAAGCCATTATTACTAAGTAGATTACCTCTTCTTTCCACCCTCTGAAAAAGAATTTGGGTCGAGTTTAGCCTTTTCTGTTTAGTTATATATTTAAATGAAACTGGAAATTTATTTTGTCTAAAAACTGTGTGGAAGTCGTGTGATCATGTTCAATCATCCTTGACCCTGGGTTTTTTTTTTTTTAGGTTTTTTGAGACAGGGTCTCTGTAGTTCAGGCTGTCCCTGAGCTCAGCCTCAAACTCACATCACAGCAATCCTCCTGCCTCTGCTTCCCCGGGGCTGGGATTACAGGCGTGAGCCACCACGCCCAGCACTGTGGTGTGTGGTACTGATTGCCACTGGGTGTGAGTCTCCACACTCAGTATTGTACGCGGTTTCCAGGGAATCGAACCGGGTTCTTGAGCTTGCAAGACAGGCGCTGGAACCACTGAGCTAAATCCCTGGCCTGTCCCCGGGTTTATCCAGTTACTTTTTAATATTGTATTGACTTTATTTTGTGAAAATAGAATTATTTTAAGAAGAATTAAACACGTTAAATAAAAATTTGATGGGTGAGTGCTCTTTTCACTGTTACATAATATTTTTAAATTATAGTGAAAAGACCTAAAATTTTCTAAGCTAAACTGATATGAAACTTAAGAGTTTGAAATTGGTTTTGTTTGACTTTGTTTTGCTTTTTGTAATAAAATAATCTTGGACAAACAGCCACAAGTCATTTAAAATCTTACAGAAACGTTATTTCTACCTCTGATCATTTTTACTTTCCCTTGGAAAGCATAAGAACTTTTTATAATTCTTACAGCTGTATATGATTTACTGCCATATGATTTAGTGCTACAATGCCATGGTATTTTCTTGAACTAAAATCTTCAAACTGCTTCCACTTTTATATACAGTCTCTTGTTAAGATTTCTTAGGTTTCCTAAGAAATATAATCTTCCTCACAACTATTACTTGCAAGCTCTATTAAATAAGCTTTCTACCAGCAGAACACCCCTCTGTGCTGTGGGAAGATCAAACCCAGGTCTCAGGTATGGCAGGAAAATCAACTAAGATACAAACCCCAGCCCACTAGTGGTCTCTTGATCTACCTTAGTTTTTTCCCTCATTTCTAAATTCATGCTCTTACTTCAACAGAGACTCATTTTTCTTCTACCTTGTGCTAGAAGATGGAACACAGAAATGAAAAGGGTCACATTTTCAAGTCATTCATGGACCAATAGAAGGAGACAGTCATGGAAACAAGTATATGTTAACTACTGAAATAGGTGCTATGATAGAATATAACAGACTTACTATAATATAAAAGGTGCAATGTTAATACTACCTCTTTTAAGTAAGGCAAGAGTTCAAAGAAGTCATCCTTGAACTTCATCTTAGAACTAAGTGGATTCAAGTTCAATCCCCCCTACCACAAAAATAAATTAATAAATAAATGAGTGACTATTAGGCTGGGGTTACAGATCAGTGGTACTGAGCCTGCCTCAGAAATGCAAGGTCCAAAGTTCAAACTTCAGTCCTGGGGGGAAAAAAGTGGATTTGGGGGCCAGGGATTTAGCTTAGTGGTTCAGCACCTGCATTTAAAACCCAAGGGCCTGGTTCAATCCCCAATCCCTGGTAACCACGTACAATGCTGGGTGTGGAGACTCACACCCAACAGCAATCAGAACCACATACCACAGTGCTGGGCGTGGTGGCTCAGGCCTGTAATCCCAGCACTTGGGAAACAGAGGCAGGAGGATTGCTGTGAGTTCAAGGCTGAGCTCAGGGCCAGCCTGAACTACAAAAAGCAAGACCCTAACTGAAAAAAAGAGTGGACTTTGTCTAATGAATCAGGTGGAAATGGAATCCTGGGGGGAGGAATAATAGAAACAAGGGCTAAAAGGCTGAAGTATTAGGGTATATTCCACAAACGAGAACTGTTCCATATGACCAGCGTCAAAATCGAGATGAGGGATAAAGTAACATGAGCAAGGCAGGAGACAGATCACAAAGCTTTGGGTGATACACTGAGGCTTTTTTATTTAGTCTTGTTAGTTAAAGATCATATGCCAGCAGCACTGGTCTAATTTGGAATGAAACTTAATTTTTTTTTTTTTTTTTTGAGACAGGGTCTGGCTTTGTAGTTCAGGTTGGCCCTGAGCTTACTATGTAGCCCAGCCAAGCCTGGAACTCACAGCAATCCTCCTGCCTCTGCCTCCCAAGTGCTGGGATTACAGGCGTGAGCCACCAAGCCTGGCCCTGTGGTATATGGTACTGATTGTTGGTGGGCCTGAGTCTCCACGCTTTGCATTGTTGTATGTGGTTACCGGGATTAACTAGGAACATTGCGCTTGCGAGGCAGTAGCCAGCACCACTGAGCTAAATCTCGGCTCAAACTCAATTTTTCAAAGTCTCACTATGTACGTCAGAATGGCCTCAAACTCATGATTATCTTCTTGCCTCAGAGTCCTGAATGCTGGGATTATAGTGGTACATTTCCATGCCCAGCTCCGCAACATTGTTTTATTAAATCTAAATTTCCCTAGGAAAGATATGGTAAAATATTTTATTTAATCTCTCCTATTCCCATTTTCTTTGAACAAAACTATTATGCTCCCCAAACCACTTAACTTTAGAAAGTGAGCCAGGGGCCAAGCCTGGTGTCCCACACTTATCATCCCAACCCTCAGTAGGCTAAAGCAGGAAGACTGCAGAGAACTCAAGACCACCCTGGAGGACATAGTGAGCTCAAGGCCAGCCTGAATTCTGGAGCAAGACCATCTCCAAAAAAAAAAAAGGAATGGAAGATTGTGAGCCAGGAAAGGCACACAAAACTTTATGGAGAGATCACTTCATTCACTGACATTGTTAGTTACTGTGGCTGTCTACACACATCCGTTGAACATACCATTTTTGAAGTTTGCCCCAAAACTAAATGATTAAAAACTTACAAATATTCGATAAGCAAATGATAACTGAAGTTCATCGCAAAGGTCAAGGTCTTAGAGACAATGGAAGAAAATTTCAAATGTTAAAAGCAAACCGAAAATGAAGCATCAATATTTAAACAGGTTACTTGGGAGAAATAAAAGCATAAGGTCAAGAAAAATAGTGTGTTAAAGTTTGGAATTTCTGCCAAAAAAAAGAGGAGTCTTTGGTAAAGACGTTTAAGGGCGTAACGAGGCAAAGGCTTCATTAAGAAAGTTAGTGATGCAAGGAGGAATAAAGGGCATTAATCACATGATATACCTGTAACACGAGACACATAATTAATATGGTAATTGTATGAGATGCAAATTTTCTCTTGCTCCTCCTCCATTTTATACCTTAATTACTGTCCGTTTTATGCCAGCAAGTTCAGCAACACACTCTCTCAAACTGTTTTATAAAAGGTTCGGGATGTAGCATAGCGCGAAGGCCACGGGTTCAATCCCAACAGTCAAAAAGAGCTTTTCCTTCCTCTCCTTGTGAAAAGAATTCTTCAGAAACCCAGCAGCGTTTATCGCATCGGTTTTGTTTTTGACAGTTTGTTGCTTCTCGCTTCTCCGCATTTCACCGCTACACTTTTACCCAAGTCCGCTCGGGCCGCGGCACCGAGGAATAGCGAGCTGCCGCCTGCAACCCGCAGCCCGCGCCGCCGCCGAGCGCCCGGCCCCGCCCGCTCCTCCGCGCAGGGCCCCGCCCCCACCCGCCGCTCGGGGCCGCGCGCTGCGGCGCCTGCTCAGTGCGGGACGCGGCGCGCGAGGGGCGGCGACGGCCGCGGGCGCTCGGGCATGGCGGCGGCGATGGGCAGCTCCCCCGGCTCGGTGTCCCCGGCTGTGGCCGAGCTTTGCCAGAACACGCAGGAGACCTTTCTGGAGGCCTCCAAGCTGCTCCTCACCTACGCGGACAACATCCTCAGGTGGGAGCGCAGGCCTGGCGGGAGGGTCTAGGGGCTGCGGCCTCCGGACCAGCCGGGAAGAGGAAGTTCCTTTGCAGTTGTGACTCGGCACCTGAAATCGGGCGCTGGCCGGGCGCCCTGGGCCCCACGACTCCCGGGACGGGGCTGGGCAGGGCCGGCCTGCCGGCCTGGGGCGGTGGGAAGGCGCGTCCTTGCAGCTTTTCATTTCCACCGTCTGGGTTATGCCGAGCACTGAAGGTTTCCGCATGCTTATCAGAAGTTAGTCATGATTAAGCGGTGTTTCCTTCCCATTTTGAGTGAATGAATATGATAATACTAAAGTATTAATAATACAACCCAAGTGGCCAGTTTTAAATTTTTATGGCTTCTTTCTGCCCTTTTTATTGATTGAAACAGTACAATAATTTAAAGTTATAATTTTTGTATTAATACCTGGACTCTGCTTTTCAACAGAAGAGTTAATGAAGATGGTCTCCTTGAGTCAGAGTCATTTGTTTCCTTCTTCTATGAGCAAAAAGACTTAATGCGTCCTAAAAGTCCTGACAGATTTGGGAAATTTATAGGCAAATTTGATTATTCATTGTCCTAAAAGTCCTGACAGATTTGGGAAATTTATAGGCAAATTTGATTATTCATTGTGAATGATGAATCATCACCTACTTCAGCTCTTCTGATTAAATTCCATGATGTTTTGAGGAACATGGATATTCAGGGAGGGAAGTGGAATTAGACTGCCGTGATTATTCCCAACTTTGCTGGCTCTACTGAGTATGTGGGAATGAAGTCTTAAAAGGACATTTTGCTCTGACACTTTGAAGACTGTACATTTCATGTGACCCCAATTTTTAAGACACTAGTTGCAAGTACAACTTTTAAACCTATAATGTAGTTTTAGATAACCCAACCGATTTTTAAAGTAAATTGAAAGAACATTGAGCTCTTACTAAATGCCAAGTGCTATGAGATATGCAGCATATGGCCTGTTCACTGCTGCACAGTTGTGACCTTCGTGGAGATCGTCTTCCTCCTCAGTGACATCTCAGTTTACCTTGTCTGCCCTGAGAGGTCTTAGGACTCTTCTTCAAAGTACAAGAATACCACTGGACTCTGGGGTTCTCCAGACCCTATCAGCTTGAACTTCCTAGCTGGGAAGCCTCAAAACTATTTAACCCTCGGGGCCAGGGAGTTAGCTCAGTGGTTCCAGCGCCTGTCTTGCAAGCACAAGGACCCAGTTTGATCCCCGGTAACCACATACTATACTGGGTGTGGAGACTCACGCCCAGCAGCAGCCAGTACCACATACCACAGTGCCGGGCGTGGTGGCTCACGCCTGTAATCCCAGCACTCGGGAGGCAGAGGCAGGAGGATTGCTGTGATGTGAGTTTGAGGCTGAGCTTGGGGCCAGCCTGAACCACAAAGTGAGACCCTGTCTCAAAAAACCTAAAAAAAACCAAAACTATTTAACCCTCACTGTTTAGAAAAGGGAAGTGCCCCTGTGAAGATGATCTACTTCCTTCAGTCTAATGACACCAAAAGTTCTGAGATCAAGGTGCTTTGAGAAAGAACAGCTTTGCATACAAATGATGACTTGGCATCCTTAGCAACATTGTGAATATTTACTAAGCTCTTAAAGAGACTTGGCATGCTTTTGCTTCATGTTACAGTCATTTCTATGGCGTATGTTTCTGATGTTAGTTTTTATCCAAAGAAAAGAGAGTTAAGAACTTGGAGCTCATAATTGAAGATTGTATAAAAAACTACCTTTGTTAGTTTGTCTTCGTAGTGAGGTAAGTTATGGAATAGCAAACTAGCTCAGCAAGTGTTTGAGCCAGGACGTGCACACACAAGTTCCCATCAGGAAGCACTATCTTCAGTTCTTTTTTTTTTTTTAGGTTTTTTGAGACAGGGTCTCGCTTTTGTGGTTCAGGCTGGCCCTGAGCTCAGCCACAAACTCACATCACAATCCTCCTGCCTCTGCCTCCCGAGTGCTGGGATTACAGGCGTGAGCCACCACGCCCGGCACTGTGGTATGTGGTACTGATTGTTGCTGGGGTGAGTCTCCACGCCCAGTATTGTATGTGGTTACCGGGGAATTGAACCCGGGCCCTTGCGCTTGCAAGACAGGCGCCGGAACCACTGAGCTAACTCCCCGGCCCTATCTTCAGTTCTTAAAAGAACTCAAGCAGGATTAGGGGCCTACAAACCTTTTTAGCACGAAGTAGCTATATGAAGACTGAGACCTCCACTCTCTTAGCACCCCTAAAGAATTATGAGGATTGGGAGCCGGGGATTTAGGTCAGTAGTTCCAGAGTCTGCCTTGCAAAGGCAAGGTCCTGAATTCGATCCCTGGTAAGCACATACCACAGTGCCTCTAGGTGTGGTGACTCACCCATCAGCAATCAGTACCATATACAACAATGCTGGACATGGTAGGTCATGCCTGTAACCCCAGCACCAGGGAGGCAGAGGCAAGAGGATTGCTGTGAGTTTGAGGCTTGCCTGGGCTACCTGATGAGTTCAGCGCCAGCCTAAACTACAAAGCAAGACCTTGCCTCCAAAAAAAAAAAAAAAGAGAATTATTAGGACTTGTGTCTCTCAAAGGGAAATGAAGTGGGAGATTATAGTATTTTAATGGGACAGCCTAGACTTGACAGTAGTCTGAAGAAGAGTTCAAAAAGATGGCCACCATTTTTCTTGTGGACACTGTGTTCTCTCTTCCACAGTGCCCTGTTCTCACTCTGTAGGGTGTATTTCTTTTCCTACTTTTAATTGGCCTATACTCCTTCTGCAAGCATGTTTCTTTTCCTACCTTTAATAAAAGTAAAACTTTACTACTTTTTTATGCTTGTCTTGACCAGTTCTTTGTTTGGGATATAAAGAACCTAGAAAACACCTCTAGAAGGAGACCCTCAGAACCAAGTAAAAATTCTATCTCTGTCCTTATATTCTTAGCAATCAGACCTAGGCTTAGGGAAAAAGAGAGACTATGCTTGTTACATGTCTAAGTCCAGTGTCTTCTTAACCTCCACAGAAAAGCTGCAGATCCCTTTTTGGTCTTCAGACCCACAGCATTACATTTGTGCTTATCTAAGTTACTTTAAAGTAGAGAATGTTAAAGTGTTTTTTTATTTTGTTATTTTGAAATATCCACTAACATTAGAGGTAAGGCAGTATGTAAGGGGGAGTTGTCTTGCTATCTCTTGTTCAATCTCAGAATCTGACAAAGCATTTTATAGAATCATCGCTGAGGGCCAGGGATTTAGCTCAGTAGTTCTGGTGCCTGTCTTGCAAGCGCAAGGACTTGGGTTCTATCCCCCGGTAACTACATACAATACTGAGCGTGGAGACTTACACCCAGCAGCAACCAGTACCACATACCACAGTGCCGGGCGTGGTGGCTCACACCTGTAACCCCAGCACTCGGGAGGCAGAGGCAGGAGGATTGCTGTGATGTGAGTTGGAGGCCGAGCTCAGGGCCAGCATGAATTACAAAGCAAGATTCTGTCTCAAAAAAAAAAATGATTGCTGAAATGCGAGTTCCATTAGATTTTTTAGAAAGTGATGTTTTTTGCTATGTAGAGTGAATCTCAAGTACAAATAATACTGTCAATTAAATTTCAACTTTCTGCTGTAGAGGATGTTTATCTTATCCTTCAACTAATATTCATAAATCTAATTAATTTATAGAAGAAAATATGGGTTATGCTGGGCATGGTGGCCCATCCCTGTAATTCCAGCATACAGGAAGTTAAGGCAGAAGGATCGCTGTGAGTTCAAGGCCAGCCTGAGCTATATAGTAAGACCCTGACTCAAAAAACAAAACAAACAAATAGAAATAGAAAATATGGGTTAATTTGTGTGTAAAAAGTACCACACACTACTATTTTATTTGCTGTAGTGAAACAAGGTCTTGCTCTGTAATTCAGACTGCCCTTAAACTAACTGTGTAGTCCAGGCTGCCCTGGAACTCATGATACTCCTCCTGCCTCGGTCTCCTGAGTACTGGGATTACAGACATGTACCACTATGCTGCCTCATTCCTAAATAAAAATAAAATTACCTCAGTCATATCTGCTTTCTCAAAAATCTGTAGTAATTTCACTGACAACTCATAAGAGTTTCTCAGCTAATTTTTTTCCATTTGTCCTTTAAAATATTAAAACATATAATTGACTTTCTACTAATTTATTTTGCAAAGTACATAGTTATTGAGTACAAATTGCATTGACTGTAATTTAGAGTTATGAGCAGAAATGATTTACGTAGTTAGAATAGTTAGAAATATACACAGAGGAACTACTTATAAAAGTGAAGAACAGTGCTAAGGTAATATTTAGGCACTTATTTGTAATCTAAGAAGATAGCAAGGAGAACTGTCAAACACTTTTAAGGACAGAGATTGGATTAACCGATAGACTAGCAGAGAATGTCATATCTGACATGCTAAGCAAAAGAAAGCAACTATAGTCTGGAATCAGAATTATAATGAAGATTTCATCTCAAATAATATAAGATGACAAAAGGCATTGATTGCAATTCTGAAGCTGTTGCACAATCATAACTGATGTGAAATTAGTCACTTTTCTGTTGTTGAGACAAAATATCTGAAAGACACATCTTAAACAAGAAAAGGTTTATTTTGGCTCATGCTTTCAGAGGTTTCAATCTGTGATCAGGTGGCTTCAAGGAAAACAGGGGTATGGTGAAGAAAAGCTGCTCATCACACAGTGACCCGGAAACATCAGGAAAGGCCCAAAAAGGAAGGAAGAGTTTGAGGCTAACCATATACCCCTCCAGTTTATGACCTTCCTTAAACCAGTCACTAAATCATAAGAGCACATTCAGCTATGAACTCATCAATGAAGTGATGCTTTGATGAAGTTAGTTGTCCCTATTATCTAATCACCCTCCAAAAACTCCACTTCTAAATATATTGAAGATGTTTTGGTCTAAACCATAGGCTTCTGCCCCAGGCCCCAAAGATTCATCCCTATCTCATTATGGCAAATGCATTCTAAGATAATTAAGTCTCAACCATTCTAGTATTTTAGAGAAGCCCAAGTCAAAAGTCTTTTCTGGGGCCGGGGAGTTAGCTCAGTGGTTCTGGCGCCTGTCTCGCAAGTGCAAGGACCCGGGTTCGATTCCCCGGTAACCACATAACAATACTGGGTGTGCAGACCCACACCCAGCAGCAACCAGTACCACATACCACAGTGCCGGGCGTGGTGGCTCACGCCTGTAATCCCAGCACTCGGGAGGCAGAGGCAGGAGGATTGTGATGTGAGTTGGAGGCTGAGCTCAGGGCCAGCCTGAACCACAAAGTGAGACCCTGTCTCCAAAAACCTAAAAAAAAAAAAAAAAAAAAAAAGTCTTTTCTGGAACTCAAGGCAATTCTTATCTGGGAGTCCCTATAAAAGTCAATAGCAAATTACATGTGCCTGAGATATAATGGTACAGGGTAAAAATATGTATTCCAAACAGGAGGAATAGAGGAATAAAAGGGAGTAAGAACAAAGCAGGATTGAAACCTGGCAGGGAACACTGTAAGTCCCATAGCTATATGACCAGAATCCAGGACACAAAATGACAAGGTATGATCTTCAGAGGTCTTATGCATCCTGACTCCTATGGTCTTGCTGATTGCATCACAACTGCTCTCTTGGTGCTTCTAAATTAGCAGATGTTGCATATGCAGACATCTCTTAAGTTTCTGGGGTCTGTACTGCAGTTTCCTCACTCACAACTTCACACGTCGCCCTCAGGAGCTCCTGGTGGGGACTCTGCCCCTGTCACATATTGCCTAGCCTCCCAGGCCTTCTTCTGAATTCTAAATGGCAACTTCAGTGATCTTTTAATTCTTACATTCTGCATCTCCACAAATAGCTTCATGAGGAAGACACCAAGGACTGGCACCAGCACAAGTTAGTAGTCAGGCGTCCGTGGAGCATGACTGCAGCAGACTTCAGTCTTGGTACTGTAGACTTTAATACTATCAAACTTTAGTCTTGATCCTAGTTTTCTGTATTAACTTTCCCATTGCTGAACACAATACCCAGCACTCACAACTTATGGGAGAAGAAGTTTAACTGGCTCATGTAGTTAAAAACATGAGAAGTTGCTCAGTCCATAATGGCCAGGAATTAGAGCAAGGGAACAGTGTTATAATGGAAGGAATGAAGAACCCAACAGATCACAAAGCCACATCTCCATGACCTACCCAGACACCCAGGATGGACATTTCCCTAATGCATTGAATTTGATGTACCAGCATTAATAGTCACAGTCCAGTCATTGTTAACTTCACATCCAAACATAGCTCCTTAAACCCTGCTTAATCTCCAAATAAAGACAATCAAGGGTTTATAATTCCATTTCCAACATACAACAGAAGTACAACAACCCCTTCTCCAAACCCCAAACAGTTCCTATGTGTTTCAAAATTCTAATCAAAGTTTGCTGTGAGATTTAAGTCCAACGCTTTCCCTGTGAACCTTTATAAAAATTAAAAACAAATCACACAATCTGAAGGTATGATGGTACAAGGTAAACATTCTCATTTCAAAAAGAAAGAATAGAGGGTTAGAAAAGAATTGTACCAAAACAAGACCTGAACCCAGTAGTGCACCCATTAAGTCCTGTGGCTCAATAGCTGGCCTCTGTGGCCCGTGGAGTAAAATGTGAGTTCCAGAGGGCATGGGCAGACCTTGTCTTATAGTCTTGCTGGTTGCAGTCCACACAGCCATTCTCTTGAGGTGGCTTAACTTATAACCTGCAGTTTTCTTTGGCAGTTATTTCTGACATCTCTGACTTCCTAGGATCTCCACTGCACTTATCACTTCATTCCCACAGCTTTATGTACTGTCCTTTCTGGGGCTTCTTTTCTATTTAAAATCTGGGCAAAAGCCTGTATAACCCCCACAGTTCTTTCATTCAGAATGCAGTAAAGCCAACATCGCATGTCCAATGGTAAGACATGCCATGAGCAGAAGAAGCAGTAGCTAAGGCCCTCTTACATCATGGTTGCAGTGGCCTCTCGAGTACCTGAGAGCTGAGCACAGTGAAATACATCCTGGGTAACCGATTCCCTAGGAAACCCATCTTGAGTAGAGGTCTGAGGGACTTTTCTCAAATGAAACATTGATTCTTTTGCACCCTTGAGGAAAATTGTTCATTCCCCAGCAGCCAGGAAACAGAGCACATTCAACTATGAATGCAACCATCCATTGATGAGATTAGTGCCTCCATGATCTAATCACCTTCCAAAATCTTAACCTCTGAACACAGGAACCTTTAGGGGATGTTTGTTTTAGTTTTTTGTTGTTTTGGTGTTATTTTGGGGTTTTTTTTTTTTTTTTTTTTGAGACAGGATCTCACTTTATAGTTCAGGCTGGTCTGAATTCAGCCTCAAACTCAGCAATCCTCCTGTCTGCCTCCCGAGTGCTAGGATTACAGGCATGAGCCACCAGGCCCTGTGCTGTGGTGTGGTACTGATTGCTGTTGAGCATGTCACCACGCCCAGCATTGTTGTATGTAATTACTGAGGATTGAGAACTTGGAACCTTGTGCTTGCAAAGCAGGCACCGGAACCACTGAGCTAAATACTCGGCCTGGGGGACATTTTTGATCCAAACCATAACATTGATGAAATGGAGAAACAGCTACTGGTGATCCTCACTGACAATACAAGGAGTAGAACTGAAGTGAAAGGCAAAACTCAGAGCTATAAATTTCTGAGCTAAGTTACACTGACATGTGGAGAAACAAAGCAAACAGTTAATTAAAAATTAGTGAGATTGGTGGCAGCTAATTTGGTAGAATATATGTAAGCTTTGTCATCAGGCCAGTGTGTTTAAATTTGTAGTAAACTATTTTTTATGAATATTATCATGGCTAATGCTTTTTGGAGTTTAGTTTTTTCATTTGTCAAAGGGAAAAAATATGATGGCTGCAAAACATATAAATAAATAAAGGAGATAGCATATATGTAACTGCTATAAAACAAATGTTGTTACAGTTCTCATTTTAAATATACTAAGGTGGGTGTACAAATTTTATTTAATGTCAGAAATTAAAAATCATAGAATGAGGTCCAGAGATAGCTCTCATGTTATTCTTAAAACAGATTGATTTCTACTTTTATTTATTTTTTATTTTTTTAGATTTTTTGAGACAGGGTCTTGCTTTGTAGTTCAGGCTGGCCCTGAGTTTACTGTGTAGCCCAGGCAAACCTCAAACTCACAGCAGTCCTCCTGCCCCTGCCTCCCGAATGCTAGGATTACAGATGTGAGCTACCACACCCCACAAACTTGGTTTGTGGTACTGATTGCTGGTGGGCATGAGTCTCCAGCCTGGCATTGTTGTATGTGGTTACCAGGGTTGAACTAGGAACCTTGCACTTTGTAAGGCAGGTGCCAGAACTGCTGAGTTAAATCCCTGGCTCCAGATTGATTTTTTTAAAAAATTTAGGTATATTATCAGAATAAGAGATTTCCAGAAGGACTGGATACAACCGTTTTGTTTTGTAAGACTGAACCCAGGCTGGGGGTGGTGGCTCATGTCTGTAATCCTAGCACTAATGAAGCAGAATTGCTGAGTTCGAGGTTTGCCTGGGCTACATAGTGATCTCCGGGCCAACCTGAACCACAAAAGTGAGACCATGTTTCAAAGAAAAAAAAAAAAGGATTGGACCCAGGACCTTCTTACTGAGCTGTATCCCCAACACTGTATTTTTATTATTTTGACACAAGGCCTTGGTAAGTTGTCTAGAATGAAAGAATATGCATGAGATGAGTAACTATTACATGACTAGCTTTAATGTGAGATTTCTAATAACTTTTCCATGTGCTGGTTACTTATCCCATGTATGTGCTTCCAAATATTTATGGTAAAATGAATTTATATTTTCCTTTTTATTACCATTCTCCCTGTGTCAAAAACGCATCTTGAGCTGGAGAAGTTATTATAAAAACAATCATATGTCTACAAAAGGAAAAAAATCAAGAGACCATAAGGTAAACTATGGTTCAGATTTGTTGGAAATAAGATCTTTGATAAGTTGTGATCCATTTTTATATATCTTTTTAGATTCTTTCACTCATTGATTTCATGTGTATTTTATTAAGCATCATCTATATGGTACATACCATGGTAGGCAAATAGAATCCATCATAACAAAACAGCAAAAAATCTTTTGGCCCTATCTGTAGCTTATGCGTATTTTTTCCTTTTAGAAACCTAAAAGACCCAGAAAAAGTACGTATCTCTTAACAGAACAGAATTAAAATATCACATGAATTTTTCTTACAGCATTATTTATAGCAATGAGTTGGAAAGGTAGACGGTAAGCTTGTATTAAATGTATATAGAGAGGGCGGGGATATAGCTCAGTGGTTCCGGTGCCTGTCTTGCAAGCACAGGGACCCGGGTTTGATCCCTGGTAACCACATAACAATACTGGGCGTGGAGACTCACACCAGCAGAAACCAGTACCACATACCACAGTACCGGGCGTGGTTGCTCACGCCTATAATCCCAGCACTCGGGAGGCAGAGGCAGGAGGATCACTGTGATGTGAGTTTGAGGCTGAGCTCAGGGCCAGCCTGAACCACAAAGCGAGACCCTGTCTCAAATAAATAAATAAATAAATGTATATAGAGAATCACAAAATTGTACTACTTTCCCCAACTACAACCCTTAAGTTTGAGTCTATACTATCCATATAGCAATATCATTGATAGGAACGGTGAAAAAATGCAAAACCAATATGAAAAAATACATTTCTATATATAATACAACTTTTCTTTTTTCAGAAACCCTAATGATGAAAAATATAGGTCTATTCGGATTGGAAACACAGCTTTTTCAACTAGACTCTTACCTGTCAGAGGAGCTGTTGAATGCTTATTTGAAATGGGTTTTGAAGAGGTAAGTATGTGTTAAGGATTTCCTCTTCCCTCTTCATATACAAAGCTGTCATTATAGTGTTGATGAAGTGTTTGAATAAGAATGTTTTTCACTGACTATTTTGGAAATCTGCAGAATTTGTCATTTCTTCACCTAGAAGACATTTAAACCTAACTAAATATATTTTAAAGTCAAAATAAAACAACTCACAATTCCAACTTTCACTTGGGTGGCATAGGCTAGGGTTGGCTCTGCTACACTAGGCTAGACGAGGCTAGGCTAGAATGGAATGGGAAAGGTCAGATGTGTAACCCAAGGAACAAATGTGGCCTGCTTCAGACTTTAGAAAACCTTGCTATGTGAGTACATGTGGATATTAATAGGATCTAACTTTTTCTCTTTAGGAAGAAATATACATTATGGTCACTTTCAACATTGAGAATTTGTACCAGTACTTGACACATCTTGATTCTCAGTTTTTTTCATTCTTCTGCCCTCCATATAACCCCCTACCCCCATATAGATAAGTTTTGTTTTCTTTTTTTACCATCAAATTTTTCTGTCCCTTCTTTACTTACCCTTACCCCCACTTTCCCTTCTCCCTTTAGAGGTGTAAAGTAAACACAGAAAAGTTTTGAGTTTCCACTCTGAAGGGTTTTCCTCTGTGACAGGAGAGGAATCCTAATTTGTTTTACTGTTTTATTTCATAGGAAGAGTTTGGTTTTTCTGTGTTCTAGAATAAAAGTGGCATGATTTAGTTTTATAATACAAGGAAAATAATGATCAAGACTGACTGGAGGGTGAGAGAGAGTAGACTTGCATCTGTGAAGCAGTATTCTAGGAAGTTTTCTAAGATTAGTGAAGAACTAAAGGAGTCCCGCATCTTTTTTTAAAAAGCTGCCTCTGTTTAAAAAGCCAGTGTCCCTCTGCTTTATCGTTGTTCTATATTTGAAGTGTAGTAATATCTTAACAGCTCAACAGATGTACTGTTTTGTTCCTTATAGATAGATTTAGGGGGTGTGCAAAAGCTAACATTAAAATTTTAAAATGGGTTAGGGATTTAGTTCAGTGGTTCTGTGCCTGCCTTGTTAGCACGAGGTCCCTGCTTCGATCCCCGTAACCACATACAACAGTGCTGGACATGGTGGCATAGTGCCCAGCGTGGAGGCTCACGCCTGTAATCCCAGTACTCTGGAGGCAGAGACAGGAGGATTGCTGTGAGTTCGAGGCTCACCTGGGCTACCTAGTGAGTTTAGGTCCAGCCTAAACTACAACATGAGACCCTGTCTAAAAAAAAAAAAAAAAAAGAAATTTTAAAACAGAGTAAGTGTATTTTATTTTTTGTTCATTGTTGGTGATTTTCAAAACGTTTCCTCCTGTGTAACTATTGTGAACACCTTACTTTGTGTGGTCACTAAATATTTGGGGGTGGGATAGGGAGGATAATGATAGTCATCCACATGCCCCCTGCATCCGTTCATAACATTGTGTACAATATATTGTTCTCTTGTAAGAAATGTTTATGATTTTTAAAATAAATGTTTTGAATCTGAAAAAAGAGAATGACTGGAGACTGTACTCATTTTTTAATTTTTGAAGTGTCACAGATTTTAATGAAATCATATTTGTCTTTTATTCCACAAATATACCTGAGTGCCTGATAAGGTAACCAGCCACTTCTTAATTTGCCCAGTGTTGTCCTCTTTTTATTGCCAAAAGTCCCAGAAAACCCTCAGTGTCAGCAAACCTGAGACATTGGTCAGTCTGGTGCCAGCCAACAAGCCACTCTGAGACTAGGCGTATTATTTGATCCAAATGGAGTCACAATTTCAGAAAAGGTTAACATTTCAATAAAAGTGAATTCTACTTAATTTGTAGCTGCCTTTGAATTTGACACCTTGATACATAATCTGAAGTAAATGTTTTATAATTACTATGTCATAAGAGGAATCAGTGGAGCTGATAATGAACTCTACTACCAAAAAGAAATTTGAAAAAAAAGAAATAGGTTAGTCTTTAAGAGCTGAGTGAGAATCGAAGATCTATCTTGAAATTTACAACTGTATATTAGTGTCCAGCACACTTAGAGGCCCACCGTCACTGAGGCTGTCTTCCTCTGTGTGATAATTATGAGGATGAGGAAGACTGGGACCCAAATGGATTTGTGATCCTATAGTTTGTTAGTGGAGTGGTTCTCACCTGGGAATCATACATGTCTTACACCTGCATTCTTTTCCTCTGGATGGAGTACGGGAAATATATGAGAGCAGTTTGGCTTGCTTTGCTTTCTAAAAAAATACTACCCACATTTAGGGACAAATTTTTTAAACATCCTGAAGTAAGAATTATTTCAGCAAAAATGCATTGAAAAGCAGGTTTGTTTAATGATAGAATTTTTAACTGTCCATGGTGGCGCAAGCTTATAACCCCAGAGAGACAAGGTGGAAGGCCAGTTTGCACTACACAGCAAAACCCTGTATCAAAAAGAATCCTAGGATTATTTTTGACTTCTTAATATAATCTCAGATCTAAACCTACAATAAGTTTTTTGATATAAACACTTTGGCCATAACTGTGTATTCTTTTAGGTAAGGACTGGCCAGAAAATGATAGAAAAAGAAGAAAGCATGAGTGTACCTCTTGTTTTATTGGGGCATTTGCTCTTGTGTGTATGCACTGAAATCTAGATCCTGATACCCATCATGCTAGTTTTTTACACTTAAACTTTAAAGCCCACCAAATTGCTTTATGATAATAGAGTTCAACTTCCCTTCTGTTAGTTTGTCCCACAACCTGTCTGCCTCAGTACAGTTTCTCTAACAGTGTACAGTCACATGCCTCTGAATTTGGAAAACATGTGTCTTTTTTTTTTTTTTTTTTTTTTAGGTTTTTTTTGAGACAGGGTCTCGCTTTTGTGGTTCAGGCTGGCCCCGAGCTCAGCCTCAAACTCACATCACAATCCTCCTGCCTCTGCCTCCCAAGTGCTGGGATTACAGGCGTGAGCAACCACGCCCGGTACTGTGGTATGTGGTACTGGTTGCTGCTGGGTTGAGTCTCCACA
>PVIR01001899.1:0-43580 GCA_004026965.1 Petromus typicus
GCTCAGTATTGTTACGTGGTTACCGGGGATTGAACCCAGGCCCTTGCGCTTGCAAGACAGGTGCCGGAACCACTGAGCTAAATCTCTGGCCCCCATAAAACATTTTTAAACCTACAATTTGGGTTGAGTATTAAAACAAAAGGCAAACGGCAAGTTAAACCTTACTAAAGCTTAACATTGTACAAATTATATTTTTCAGTTGGCAGGGAAACAGCTACTAAAATACGACAACTGGCTAGGCATGGTGGCACACAGCAGAGGCTGAGGCAGGAAGATCACTGGGAGGTCAAGGCCAGCCTGAAGTACATTTGACCCTGGCTCAAAACACAGAAATCAGCAAATAAGACAACTACATAATGATGGAATACGAGCACTTTAACAAGTTAGCAATGTGCAAGAAGTGTGATTACCAGTGCTTGCTATAGGAACATTTTAAAAATCAGTGTGCTCTCTCGGTAAGTGAAGAATTTACAGAAGATGTGAGTTCCTCTGAAGAGTCTGATCACTCACTAAAACACGGGCACCACAGCCACAAATAATAACAGCAATGAAGACAAAATTTCCTGAACTACCCCAGGAGTTCTGCTCAATGTCTTTACCACCCACCACCTTCCTGCCCCTACCGGAGATTGTCGTGAGTCCTTGGCTAACAAAGGCCACGCCCTCTGAGCAGGGCTCTCCCAGACTCCAAGGAACCTGTGCTCCCCCAGCGGCACTGTTTCCCTTATGAAACACCTGACTTCTGCAGGAGGGCCTCTCCTCTGATTCCATGCTCACCAAGCAACTTCTGGTTGGGCCTGGCTCCCTGCGACCTTCCTAAAGGAAGCTGAACTTGGGGTGCACACACCCGTGGGGTCCCTGGCAGCTGCACATCCCCGAATAATCACCAACTTGGGGGAGGTGACAGAAGAAAAGGGGATATAAAAAGAACTGAGACGTGTGACATACATAACCAGCTCCCCATGATGGACAGAATCCTTAGGTACTGCAGACACGTACTGATAAAAATGTTTAATGTCACTCAATTTGTGTCTTGGTTTTCCATACTATTTTTATGGAGCTGGATTATCACTGGCCTTCCCCGTGACTCTGGGTTTTTCAGCCTACCCACTGGACTCTAGGCTGGGCTGCCACATAGAAGTGCCTCGCCCCGCTAACAACTAGTCTCACTACCTCGGTCAAACCCCTGTAACTCGTGTCTCTAAATATAGGGGGAGCGACTTTCTAATTCTCCTTAAATACCACGAAGCCTTTCACAGTTTCTCTCAAAAAAAAAAAAAAAAAAAAGTGAAACTCAGAATGAATCACAGGCAGAGAATTCCAACAGCCCTAAGAAGCTATTGCCACAATGAACAGCAGTGTTTTCCTAAGGGAATATTTCCCCATTGTCAGTCACTTTCTGTAGTTCAAACACAATGAATTTGGAGAAACATTAGTAATCTAAATTAACTAAGTTGGATTTAAGTATATTAACCCTTTTGGTTTTAATTTCTTGACTTGAAAATCCAGATACTGGTAAAAAGATGAAAGGGGGGAAAACACACATTATCTCCACTCATCCAGTGAAATGGCAGTGACAGAACGTGATGGGGGAATCACTGAGCAGCCCTGACAACTGTCATTTTAGAAGGAAACGGTATTCAAGCAAGGGAAGAAAAGAACTTTTTTTTCTCCAAATTGTACTTGGGCAATAGCGAAGCTTTATCAGCCACATCTATATGCTACAACCATAATAGGTTTGCCTGACAAAAGAATAGTACAAGCCACCGACATACTGCTTCTTCTTGGTATGAAGCACACATGGGCTGTGCTCACACACACTAGGAACAGGTGGTGCCCGCTCAGATTATTTCTGAAAGTCAAATGGTAAGATTAGGCCTGGCACTGGAGCACCTGTTTACATGCTACAGCACAAAGTTTCTGGGGCTTTCAAAAGACACGTTTCATACTTAAGACTTTCGAACCTCACCTGGAGTTAAATGTTGGAAGCAACGGGGTAGTCTTCTCCATGAGGAAGACATTTTCTAGGGACCACACCTGTGCCCTCTGAATCCGAGCTAATCTGCTGCTGAAAACACACCTGAGACCAGAAGCATCTACCGGGACACTGCAACTCGCTACCCTCACTTCCCGACCAGCAGAAAGAAAAGCAATGCAGTTCCTCCACCCGCATTTGTGCAGCGCGGTGCATTCCGTGCCTCTGGGTACAAAAATAAATAAACCAGACTTCCTCCAGATAGGGGCTCCCTGGAGGTTATAGGTATAACTTCAAATTTCATTTAGATGAAATTTGTAGAAACAAAAAAGAAATAAAAATGGGAAGAAAAAAGAGAGAGAGAGAGACTGTGAAGGAAGAAAAAAAAGATGGAAGATGCAAGTAAACAGGTGCAGCCACGAGGCCTACTCTGCCAGTTTACTCCTCTTCTCCTTCTTGGGCTGATGCACCTGGTTCCTTCCACGCCTATTCCCTCTTCTAATCGATCCTGAGAGTCTGCCATGCCCCCCCTTCTCCCCTCATCACCGCTCCTGGCTTTCATCAGCTCACCTAACTGACGACCCCCAACCTCCTTCCTCTGCCTGTCTGCCTAAACCTGCCAACGACACCAACATAGTTGGTACTTATTTCCAAAACTGAACTCTGCTCTTCCTCTTCTGTTTCCTTCCAATGGTAACTCTCACTGTCTACTGAAAACTTGAGTATCAACCTGGACCCCTCCCCAACTCTTCTCCACAAGCTGGTATGTAGGGCCTAAGCACACGCTCCTGTTCCAAACCAGTTCTCTCCATCCCCATAAAGTCTCCGCTCTAACCATTTTCCATGGAACCCATGCACTGTAAAAACAGAACATACCCTTGTTTAAAACTCCCTCACTTTCTTCCCTACCATTGGGAAATCCGTCCTTTAACAAAACAGCACCACGGGCGTGCTCTGCCCAAACTTCAGGTTTCAAAACCAGCTGTCTTTCCATCTTTGGCCTCATGGAATCCCTTTGGTTGGGACAGTCTTTTCTAACCCTCCCAAGACATCCATGCCCCATCCTGACAGTCACAACTCAAGACATACTTTGCCCTGGGCAGCTCTCTTTGCTGCTCCTCCCTATGCTTAGAGTACTGTCTACTTCCCCTATCAAAGCTCAATAGGGCAAGCTTGAGGGCCTAGTACTATACTGATGTACTTATAGGTCTTCATACCAAATATCAAATGGTTTCCCCAGGGGCAAAGTTTATCCTCATTTTTTTGAGACAGGGTCTCACTGTTGGTCCTTGAACTCACTTTATAGCCCAGGCTGACCTCTTATTCAAATGCTGGGGGATTATAGGCGTGTTCCACCACACCCAGAATTCCCAACTTTTTTTTTTTTTTTTTTTTTTTTGAGACAGGGTCTCACTTTGTAGTTCAGGCTGGCCCTGAGCTCAGCCTTCAACTCACATCACAGCAATCTTCCTGCCTCTGCCTCCCGAGTGCTGGGATTACAGGCATGAGCCACCACGCTCAGCACTGTGGTATGTGATACTGGTTGCTGCTGGGCATGAGTTTCCACACCCAGTATTGTATGTGGTTACCGGGGATCAAACTCAGGCCCTTGCACTTGCAAGACAGGCGCCAGAACCACTAAACCAAATCCCCGCACCCCCCCCCCCCGGCCGACATTTTTTTCTGAACTACATAATTAATGTGGGATGTTCAGTTGGGAATATAACATGGATGTTAATGTGGAATAACCAGTTTCTCTTTCTTTCTCTTCTTACCCTACAGCCAAGCAGTCACATCCTAGGTTTAATTAGAGCCTTCTTTTACAGACCTTCCAGAACTTTTTAAATTGAAGACATTAGGTGGATATATGAAGGCTCCACTTCACATCAACTAGGTTAGGGGTTTCCCAGGACAAAACTTCCTGTGTTTATGTTAACAGACTAGTTATTAGACCTTACAGCTCTACCTGTATACTAAGTCATACAACCACCTGAGAATTCAAGGCCATTGTTATTCCTATGGTTTTGACAGGGAAACTGGGGCTCAGGAACACTGAATAAATTGACTAAGGTTCCACAACCAACAACCAGTGAATTTGTCTCGAGTCCTGACAGTAGAAAACAGAAAAACAATGAATCAACACTAATGAAGTCTATAAACTGTCTTAAGATTAGGATAACCCACTTGAGATTATATTAGAAGGCGGGAACTTGGATAATGTACAGAGCATTCTGATTTGATCTCAATTACATTCTGGAAAAACCAAACACACTCAAAACACAGCCACTGTTAGTTATTTTACAAGGCACCCCTCAGAAAGACTTTGTGCTATGATCTTTTTCCTTCCTCTGGGGAGGAGGATGGCCTGAAGGTTCAACTGTGACATCGCAGGGCCAGCTCTGAGTTTCGGTGACCACATGCAGCAAGTAGAGAAGCAGGGCAAGAGAGGCCTGCAGTCTCTTTTGTCGCTTACCTCCCGCAGCTCCAGCCTTTGGGCCACAGCCTCGAGGCTCTCCTGACCAGTGCTCTCCACAGACAGTGTAAATTCCACAAACTCATTGTTGAGCAGCTGGATTCGTGCAACCAGGCAGCTCTTGCTGGAGACGGTGTAGCGCCGGGTGCGTTTCAATTTCAATCCAAATGGCAGTGGCATCTTCTCCCCTTGAGAGTGGAGGGTCAAAGACAGAACAGCAGCCCCACCAATCCAGAGGGGCTATCTGCGGTGATTCCTCTCTCCAGAAGAGATGAACGCTTTCCAGTCTCTGGCTGCTCACCCAGCCGCAGCTGACGCCATCAAAAAGCAAGTGAGCCTCCAAAGGTCGAGAGAAGGAAGCGTCCACACCAGCGCTGAGGAAAGAGGAACACTGGTTTCAGGAATGATGGCTACTTTGGAGTTTGCTTTTAAAAATAAGCAGTACCAGAGGTTTCCTCTCCTCTGGGAAAGAAGGCACTAACAGGGTCCGAGGTGCTGGAGAAGTTTATCCTCAACAGTGCTGAGGGCTGGGCCTGGGCTCCGACTCCACCTCTCAATCTATCACCACCTGACGCTGATAACAATCTGGGGCTATTGTCTGGGTAGTCTGATAAAGGTGGTGAGCATTAGTGGTCATCCATGTATGTGTTAAGTGAGGTGAAAGGAATATACCTCCCAAAAGGCCAACAAAGAGTCTGGCTTCTGTACAAATTCACCCTGAATTCTGAATGGGAGGAATAAACAAACTCACATAAGGCAGTTGTGATGGACAGGAGGTGCATTCCTCATAAAATCTTTATTAAAAGCTTCCTGGTTTACAAATGTTAACACCAGAGAGAGAGAGATGACTGACTGAATGACTTACAGGTCATAAAAGAACCTACAAATGCCAGTTCAACAAGCAAGGACAATTTTGAGAAACATTTCCCAGCAGAAACACCAGGGTATGCATTTTTACCTAAGGAGATGGAGACAGGCCTTCAGAGCCATTCTGGAAGAATGAACGGTGGACGGGATCCAACTAATTCAGGCAACCACAGGGCAAGTGAGGGGTTCCCAGACCGAAAGGAGAAGAGCACCAGGCGCCCTGGGCCACCAGGTCCCAAAAGGCCCCGGAACCCTTGTTCCACAGCCACGTTTCCGGACGGAAGGGCTCGGGCAGGACCAGCTCCTGAGCCCCTGGGGAACCTTGCAGGGCCAATTCGAGCCTACCGTGGAAGGTTGGCCGCCTGCTGTCGGATGCCGTACGAGGAATCACGGCGCCCCAAATACACCACCTACGACGTTTTAAACCACACCTGCCGATGGTAATTTCGGGGACAGGCAGCGGCTTCCCCGCCGCGCGCTCGCGGGACTCGACCCCACATTCCTGCCTCGCTCCCTGTCGCCCGCTTCGCCCAGAGTGAGCAACGCTCGGGGGTGAGACGCCGGACTCGACCGCAGCCTCGGCTTTGCCACACTCAGCATTGGGGAAAACCATTCCACAAATGCGTCCGGCGTCTCTGAGCACAGGGCAGTGTGAGAGAGCATCGAGAGAAATCTAAGATGAATCCTAAGCCGTCGCTGTCCTTAAGAAGATTACAAGCATTCTATAATTACGTACGGAGACAAATCTCTAATGAGGACTCCACCACGGTTTCGTTGTTGTCGTTTGTTTTCGTGGTGGGGGTGGGGTGTGTGTGTGTGTGTAACTCTGGTTATATCACAAAAAGTTAAAAACAAGAGCAAGTGTTAGGGAAAAAAAAAAACTAAAGCTACTTAGATAAGTGCATTTTCGTGTGCCTTCTCTTGGTATTATAGCATGGTTAGATGAAGAGAAATAAAAAGCAAGTACTATAAAACGCTATGGTCTTCACTTAAAGAAGTTCCCACTGCTCTTTGATGTTTCAGGAGTATAAACTAAACAGATGAAGAAAAGGGGGAGGTCAAAAAATGCGAATCTTAAATAACAAGGTTTTAAGCAGAGGATTGTCAGGTAAACAATGTAAATTTTAAAAGATTATATATACACCATGTACATTAACCCTTCATCAAGGCCGGGGACTTAGCTCAGTGGTTCCAGCGCCAGACTTGCAAGCGCAAGGACTCATGTTCGATCCTTGATAACCACATACAATACTGGGCATGGAGACGCCCAGCAGCAATCAGTACCACATACCACAGTGCCAGGCCTGGTGGCTCATACCTGTAATCCCAGCACAAGGGAGGCAGAGGCAGGAGGACTGCTGTGATGTGAGTTTGAGACTGAGCTCAGAGCTAGCCTGAACTACAAGGTGAGACCCTGTCTCAAAAAAACCTTAAATCCCTTCATCAGAAAAGGTGGTGGATTTTGACTTGACATGCGACTTATTCTAACTTGAAACAGGAAAGTGTAGGTGAATAGACAAGGTATTACCTAGATGAAAGGAAAGATAAATATTTGATTTGGAGGATGTTTAAATACCTCAGTTTCTTCACCACAAAGAACTATGCCTTAAAGGCAACAGATACTACACTATATAATTTAATTATTAACTTAAACTTTGATTATGCAAACTCAAAAGTAAATTTTCATTTGTCCCTGTTTTGAAATGTTTTATAGCCTCAGGGATAAGGAAAAGCCAATGTTTTGTCTTTCTTGTTTTGGTGTTATCATGTGATTGAAAGAAGGGATGCATATGTATTAAGTAGGTTTTTTTCCCAAGATATATCTATAAGAATGACTTGCTTGGGGCCGGGGAGGTAGCTCAGTGGTTCCAGCGCCTGTCTTGCAAGTGTAAGGGCCTGGGTTCGATTCTCCAGTAACCATATACAATACTGGGTGTGGAGACTCACCCCAGCAGCAACCAGTACCACACACCACAGTGCCCGGCGTGGTGGCTCACGCCTGTAATCCCAGCACTCGGAAGGCAAAGGCAGGAGGATTGCTGTGATGTGAGTTTGAGGCTGAGCTCGGGGCCAGCCTGAACCACAAAGCGAGACCCTGTCTCAAAAAACCTAAAAAAAAAAAAAAGAATAACTTGCTTTCTGTTTACTTATATATAAAACACTGTTAAATAACATTATTTAGTAACTTACAAAATTACACATCTTAATTTTGGTATTCATAGTATTTGCTACCAAATGGTAAAGTTATGAGAGGAAATACTATTGAAACTAGGAGTAGAAAAATGAAGATACTTTGGGGAGATTCTTTAAAGTGTTAAAATAATATGCAATAATTTGAAAGGTAGTTGAGTCTGGAATTACAATTTCACTTCTAAAAGAAACATATAATTCCTAAATTGCTTTAAAAAAAAAAAACTCTAGGAGATACTTTGCTTACAATGCCATTCTGCTATCCAGTAAGAAAAATATATATATAAATTCTGCGTTAGTACAAGTTTTCCAAAAGCAGTCTGTGACACTTGTGAATTCATTTTAATTTTTTCCTTTCAATGTCATATCCCCTTCGAAAAGTTTCTCAAACACATCCTAACTCTCAATCTTGTAGCGCTGCCCATTTCCTTGTTGCTAAGGTCCTCACACGTGTAATTTGTCAGTGTGTTTTAACATAAAAGAATCACTAAAATGAGATATTATTACATTTTTAAAATAGCTACATCTATTGCATTAAATCAAACCTGTTTCTCGAAAACAAAGCATTTGTGCAAAGACAGACTACCATAAAATGCCCTTCAAACAGACATTTTCAGAGTAAAATATTGTCGTATCTCAAACTTAAAAAGAAAAAATTCCAGCTAATAGGCATATCGCGATTGTCACTGGGAGCGTTCTGAACGTGCTTTCCAGCATACGCTATTATCATAAGGCTTTCTCAGCAAAAAGAAAATAGGACGAGCGTGCCAAAAGCGGACAATCTAACCAGGATTTGCAGAAAGCACAAGTCGGAATTTGCAGACCCAAGAATTCTCTTTCCAGTGTAAACACGCTTTACTCCAGAAACAAAACAAGGCGTTGCCAGTCTTTCCTTAGGCCCCCTCTCCACAAAGTTACCAGGCAGATTTCACACTTACTTATTCCAAGAGGCACAAATATGCCCGAGACTTTAGAAACCCTGATCCACAATTCAGCCGCAGCCATCCGCCGAGGTGTTCAGTAGTAGCTCAAAACCCTCTGAGAACTCGCTCGAGCGGATCGGAGAGAACCTGGGCGAGGAAAACCTTCGTCTTTGTTGCGCTCCTGCCCATCCTCCGGGACTCCGGGGTCGCGGCGCCGGCCGCCCGCCCTGCCCGGCCCTCCCCTCCTCTCCTCGCCTCTCCCCTTCCCTTCCCTCCCCTCCCCTCCTTTACCCTCCCCGCCCTCGCGCCGCCCGCCCGCGCGCCCGCCCGCGCGCTCACCCGCGCTCGCGCCCGCATCCCGAGGCCGCGCACCCCGCTCAGCGTCCCGCCTCCCCGGGCCCCGCCGCGCGCCCTGCGCACCCTCCTCACCCTCCGTGCCCGCACCCGCACCCGCGCCGCGGCGCGCTCATCGGTCCCGCGCCCCTCCCTGCCTGGGTCCCGCTCCGCGACCCGCAGCGCATTCCCCGGCCGGCGAGCGCCAGGCCCGGAGCGGGGACGGACGGGCTGGCGTAGGGCGCGCGGCCGAGCAGCGGAGCGGCCGGCCGGGCGTCGCTCCTCGTGGGCCGGGCTGCCGGGCGGCGGGCGGGCGGATCCGGGGAGCGGCGGCCGTGACCTCAGAGAGCTGGAATGCGGGCGGCGGGCGGCGGGCGGCGGGCGGCGGGCGCGGGGGAGGCGCGGACAGCTGCGCCCGGCCGCCGGGGAGGGGGCGCGCGCGGCCTTTTTTAATCGTGTGACCACTTATTTTGAGAGTTTCCAAATAAAGCAAGGCTTTTAATAAAAAGGAGGGGAGGGGGATGTGCGCTCCTTGCCAGGGAAAGGGTTGTACCCTGCGTTGTGGTTAGGGTTGGTTTGTCAAGGGCTGTCGTGGCTGCAGTTGACTCTGGTACGTTTCTCAAAGACGAGTGAGATGTTACACGTATTCGACGCTGGTCAGTTCCTGGTGGGACAGGACCCTCGCCCACGAAATACAGTAGTCGGAAAGCTTCGAGTAACCTCTCTTGCCCCCAAAGTGAGCTGACTGTATACGAGTGCAATAAGGATGAAGACTATAAAGAAAGTGACCAAGATTAATTGTTTAGATCCGAACACCAGCTCCGACACTCACTAGCTAGGCGACCTTGGGCAAATGCCTTGGCCTCCTCACCTGTTTCCTATAAAATTGGGGAGAATAATAATCTAATCAACTCGTGAATGGTTTCATTTAATTTTAGCTCTACCAGGAATGCTTCACATTAGACTTTTTGGTGGGATGTTTTGGGTTGTTTTTTTTTTAATTGAATGACATTATTACAACACATAAGATGAGGAAGAAAACCGCGTGACCCTCCCATCCTTACACTAGAGTATTTCATCTTAACTTGGCAGGTGTTTTGAGCAGTTGGAGCAAAGAAACTTTTAATTTATGTAAACTTTAATGTCAATGATTTTGTTTCAATACTGTTGTTTCTGGAAAGCTTTTCACTTTCATTTAAATCTCATTATCAAGCACTTGAGTGCTTACTGTGCTGAGACACAGTCCTCGTGCACAGAGGAGTGATAAACACACTTTGTACAGCAGGATGTGAGTTGGGGGTCACAGTCAAGGCCTCCTGAGTACTACTGAAAAGCTCCAGGAAGATTCAACTCCGTCACATAGTCAAATGCAAAACTACCTACATTTCTATTAAGAAAGAAAAAGATCAATTATATATATGTAGGTATACATATCATATATATAGTATATATATAGTATCAATTATATATATATATATATAAAATTGATACTTCCACTGGATCAAGGGGCTCAGTTTGTATGTAAGGAAAGAAAAAAAGCCCTGGAAATGAATCACGTTTCTGCTCTCCTAGGCTAGAAATGCTGGAATTACATATGACTGGCCTGCCTTTCTCCCCTTCAGTGCCAACCCGACTTGATATTTCCCGCTTTGACTGTCTCAGGAACTCTTTCCTCTGTTCCCCAGTGCGTTCTAATAGGGACCCTCACCTGATTATTGCAGCCAGGTAGCCTGTATCTAGGTCCTCAGTTGCGTTTTCCGCACTACTGCTGCCCGCTCACCTCTTTGTTGGGTCTGTCACTCTGCCTGGTGGACCCACGGTTGAGCTTGACTCCCCTGACCTCACGAGCTTTCTAGACTGACCTTTCTCTTCTCTCCTGGGACCCTGAACCCTCATCAAGCACTTCCTGGGCAGCACCACCTCCAAAGCTCCTTCCGTTGGTCGGAGCTTCATCCTTCTCCCTAAGACTTCGCCTCCAAGATAACTTTTTAGCCGCCTCATTCCCCAGTGATCTCCACACTTGGCAGGAACTTTAAAAATTGTTTCATGGAGGCTTCTTTTATATCTCCTAGAATTCCTCGGGCGGTACTGGGCAGAGAGTAGGCACTAAATAAAAACTTGTTAATTGAATTGGGAAGAAAATAAAAGATTTTAAAAATAGAAAATGATCACAAAACCCAAGTGCTGTTAGACAACTGAGTTGAACTTCCTCCCTCACAGTCCACAGATGCCATTTACTGACCAAGTACTTAAGCTCTATTTTCCCTCAGTCATTTTAATTTGTCACTAACATTCCTATGGCCAGATATGGAACAACTCCTCTAAAGGGTTGGACATAAGATTATTATTGGCTTATGTTTTCTATGTATGGGAGTGAGGTAATTTATATGGTTCAACTCTGATAGGTACAAAAAGGTGTGATTGAAAATTCTTCCTACTCTCCCTGCTAGACACCTTTCTACAGGGAATAACTAGTTGTAACTCATTCCTATGTATCCTTATAGAGATTATCAATAGAAAAATAGATAAGGGCTGGGGATTTAGCTCAATTCAGGCACCTGTCTAGCAAACACAAGGGCCAGGGTTTGATCCCCAGTAACCACATACAACAGTGCTGGGCATGGTGACTCACTCCCACCAGCAATTAGTACCACATACCACAATGCTGGGCCTGGGGGCTCATGCCTGTAATCCCAGCACTCAGAAGACAGAGGCAGGAGGATTGCTGTGAGTTCGAGGCTCACCTGAGCTACATAGTGAGCTCAGGACCAGCCTGGTTGGATTATGGGGACCATATAACTGACTTGCTGCTAGGAGGCAGGATCTGGTCAGAGGAACCAGGTTACTGTGTGCATGACCCATAAGGTCATATGTTCCTTCCTGGCATCTTCCTTGATTTTCTACTTCCTGTCTGCCATGCTATGAACTGCTTTGGAGCCAGTCAACTTTGCACTGAAATGTGAGCTAAAATAAACTTTTAGTTGCAAGTGTTGGGTATTTTGTCCCAGTGATAAGAAAAATGAATAGGACAATATTTTGTACTAATAACAAGGTTGTTGTTATGATGACATCTGACCATGTGACTCAGAAGACTTTGGAACTGCTTCATGATAAGTGTTTCGAAAAGTGGGTAGGAGATTTAGCTCAGTGGTTCCAGCACCTGCCTTGCGAGCACAAGGGCCTGGGTTCAATCCCCAGTAACCACATACAACAATGCTAGGCATGGAGACTCACACCCACCAGCAATCAGTACCACATACCACAGTGCCAGATGCAGTGTCTCACAGCTGTAGTCCCAGCACTTGAGAGGCAGAGACAGGAGAATTGCTGTGAGTTCGAGGCTGAGTTCAGGACCAACCTGAGCTACAAAGTGAGACCCTGTCTCAAGAAAGAAAAAAATTGTTAAGGTAAAAGACTACTTTGAAAAGAGAGACCCACGGCACAGTGCTCCAGAACAGAACCCTAAGGAATTAGTTTGGCAGAATGTGGATCACAGTACTCAGCCACCCAGGCACTCAAAGTCCTCTGCAGCCATGACTCAAGAAGGCCCAGCTACTGCTTGTGCAGAGAGCAGACCTGAGTGTCATCAACATGGTGCTGGTTTTACAGGCATGCAACATGAGAGAGTTGTGGGACAGGGAGGCTTCCATCCAGATACCAGAAGATGTCTTTTCAAAACCCCATGTGCTTAGAGGCCTGGCCTTGGGAAGATGATTGGATTATGGAGGCAGTATACCTGACTTGCTGTCTGGAGATGGAGTCTGCTCAGAAGAGGCAGATCAGTGTGGGTGTGACCCAGAAGGTTATATCTTCTTTCCTGGCTCCTCCCTAGGCTCTTTTTCCTGCCCACTATGCTGTAACTGTCTTCCAGCCCAGTAATCCTGCCCAGTAACTGTCTTCCACCTCCTCCTCTGCTATGTTGTCCTGCCTTGGAGCCAGCTTATTCTAGGCTGAAATGTGAACAAAAATAAACATCCTCTTTTTAGTTTCAAGTATAAGGAATTTTGTTCAGTGACAAGAAGGAGTGATTAAGATAATCCCTGACCTCAAGAACTCACCACATGAACAATTGGTAAAGGTATAATTCCCAGAAGCAAGGACAAAATTTATACATGGGTTTATAATCTAAATGAAGTGGTAATGTCTGGTTAATTGCTGTTTGTGTCTGAAAGGACAAGTAAAAGTTCACTAAACACTCAAAGAAAAAAGAAAAAAAAATTAAGGCTAGGAGAACCCTCCCTCCACCTCCACATACATTTGCAAAGGATGTGTGAAATCCAGCTGAAATGTAAACCCAAGAGGAGACTGAAGATGCCAGGGGCCTAGTTTGGGCAACTTAGGGTTCTTTGGGGCAGGGGTAGTACTTAGCCTTTTCTCAACTTCCAAGACAGTATCTTTTTTTATTTTTAGTGATTTTTTTTTTTCTTTCAAAGATAACCTGGGGCCTGGGGGTGGAGCTCAGTATGGCTCACCTCCCTGGAAAGTGCAAGGTCCTGAGTTTCATCTCTGATTTAAAAAAAAAAAAAAAAAAGAAGAAGAAGAAGAAGAAGAAGAATACTAATACAAGATAGCCCAGAACGCTTTTACTTAGGACTGTGGTTTTCTGAAATCTAATTCTCATACTACTCATAGAGGAAATTATGTTATTTGTCAAGGTCCAATTTAGCTTTTTCAAACATAACAAATACATGTGCCCCAACTTAGGGTGGTGGTATATGCCCGTAATCCCAGCACTATGGGCTGGCGATGTACTTCAAAGAGTAGAATGCTCCTGGGTTGAACCCATGGCACCACTACAAAAATAATAACAATAATAAAATAAAATCTGCCCCTTCAACAGATCCCCCGTGGGTTATCCCAAACCCCTTCCTGGAGATATAATGTGGTTTGTGGAGCTGCAACTTCCAGGAGAGCATCTAGAACAGCCTCATACTCCCTCAAAACCATCAGGTTCTTGGGGTCACGCTCTGTGACCCACCCGTGGATACTCCGTCATCTGACTGTGTTTGAATCTCAAGTAGCCCTCAAGTCTCTTCATAACCATAAACTTATTGTTCTAAAAGTTAAACTTTTGTTTTCATCTTTTCAGTGCTGCAGATCAAACCAAAGTCTTCACACATGCTAGGCAAAAGCTCTACCACTGAACTATGCTGCAGTCTTATCTCTTGAATATATTTAAATTAATTTCCCTATTTTGAATACATTCCACAGAGAACCTTTTCTACTTCTTATAAAGTGTCTTTTCATTACTATCTAGACATTGGTCTGGTGCTGTAGGTCCGTGGGAGGGCGTAACAGGCGCCATGATTTAACGGATCTGGGATTCAGTACCCAACACCAAATCAAACCAAACCAAATTTCTAAATACAGACTGCCAATTTTGTAATGGTACAATTAATGGGAATGTATTCAGTGTTCTTTGTTGTGAAAGGATATAGGTAACAAAATAGGAGTCACTCATCTGTCTTTAGAGATGAGTGTCACAAGAGCAGAGGCTCAGTCTTGTCCATCTTTGTGCTTTGCCTCCAAGCATAGGATCCTGATCAGCGTACACATTTAATTTTTAATCAACCAACAGTGCTGGGATGAGCCAGGCACAGTTCAAAATGCTTCACAAATATCAGCTTACTTCATCCTCATAAAAACGTTTGCAGAAGAAACTCATATCTTATCGATACCACAGCGGAGAAATTGAGGCACCAAGAAAAAAAGCAACTTGCCTAGGCGTCCAAGGGAGCAGCCAAGCCCTGTCCATACCCAGACAGTCTGGCTCTGGGTCCCTGTACTCAGGCTCTGCGCTGACCCTCATCAATGTTGAATGAGTGTGTGAGCGCTGGGTTTATCCGTGAGGAATGCTGCCTATATTAGACCTTAATTTCTTTTATCCTACAAATATTTAATAAGTGCTTACAGCTGGGCACGGGAGGCTACACCCACTCTCTGAGGATTGAGAGGGCTGAGCCTTGAAGGTGGAAAATTGAAGGGCAGCCTGCGATACATAGCAAGACCCTGTATCACAAAAGCAAAACAGAAGTGAAAAGTGTTTACTGTGTGTCTAGTATTCTTTAAAAAAATTTTTTATTTTGGTGTGTTACTGAGAATTGAACCTGGGACCTCACATTTTCACATTTGTTGGGCAAGCAGTCTACTGCTGAGCTATATCCCGAACTCTTTTTACTTAGTTTGTATGTACGTATGCACTTAGTTTAGTTTTTTGAGATGGGATCTTGCTGTGTAGTCCAGGCTGATTTTAAATTCACTATGTAGTCCAGGCTGGGCTTGGACCTATGACAATCCTGCTGTTTCAGCCTCCCAAGTGCTGGGATTACATGCATTGCCGTGATCTCTGACTTGACTTTTTTTTTTTTTTAGACAGGATCTTGCTTTTTGTAGTTCAAGCTGGCTCTGAGCTCAGCCTTGAACTCACAGCAATCCTCCTCCCTCTGTCTCTCAAGTCCTGGAATTACAGGCATGAGCCACCGTGCCTGGCATTGTGGTATATGGTTCTGATTGCTATGTGGCATGAATCTCCATGCCCAGGATTGTTGTATGTGGTTACTGGGGATTGAATCTAGTCCCATGCACTTGTAAGGCAGGTGCCGGAACCACTGAGCTAAATCCCTGGCCCCTTAACTTTTATTTTTGAGACAAAGTCTCACTAATGCACTAAGTTGCTGGGGCTGGGCTTGTATTTCAAATCTTCCTGCCTCAGCCTCCCACAGTACTGGCATAACAGGTGCGAACCACCAAACGAGCATCTGTGTCGCTTTTTAACTTGAAACAAGATCTGGCAAAATTCCCCTGGCTAACACCAACTCAAAATTCTTCTGAATACTGGAAGACATTTTAGAAACTATGTCAAGACCTACAGAGAATTCATAGTTTTGTTAGGGAAACAAACACCAAATACACACACACACACACACACACACACACACACACACACACACGTAATTAACATTGTAGAGAGGATAGATCCCATATAGATATAATGGGAATTCCACAGAAAGGATTACATGATGTTATGAAAACCAGTGGCAGACAGCCTCATAATTCTGTGCGTGTCTGTGTGTCTGTGTGGGTGGTTTACTGGGAAATGTAGCCAAGGCCTTTCCACTGAGCTACATCCCTGGTCCCTTTTGGATTTTTGAAACAGGGTCTCATTAAATTGCTAGGTTGGCCTTGAACTTGCCTCCACCTCCCAGAGTGTTGGGGTTATAGATGTACATCTCCGCCCTGGACTGGCCCCATAATTTTGTTGTTGTTATTTTCTGTTTTTGTACCTCAGGCTGGCCTCAAACCCACTGTGTACCCCACGCTGGCCTCAAACGTGCTATAATCTTCCTGCTTCAGCCTTTGTATTGCTAGGATTATAGGCACACATCATTACACTGTGCTGGCTCCATAATTCTGTATCCTGCTGTTTATTCTCTGAACAACCTCTTCCCTCTTAAGTGTACATCGCTTCTAGCTAATGAATATGTAAAGATGAGGTGGTTTCACAGTGTAAATGAGGTCCTAACCAGCTTTGGAGTCAGCCCCTGGGTGACCCTAACTTAATTAGACAAAAGCCTTTAAAGGAGAATCGAGCCTTTCCCTTAGCTCTAAAGGAAACTTCTTGGGGAACGTGATTCCGTGAACAGTCATATTGAAGAAGTCGTGGGCATGAACTGGGGGCCACCTCCGAGGCCTTAGGGCAGCCTCCAGATAACAGCCAGCTGAAAGGCAGTGCCCTCAGGCACGTGTCTATGACGAAAGAGCTTCTGTTTGCCCTGCCATGGGTCCAGGTTCACTTCAGAGTCCAGCAGCCTAAAGAAAAGACCATGAAGTCTGAACAAGTCTGACGGGCCTTTACCATTTCAGGGGTCTGTGGAGGGCGCTGAAGAATCCCCTTGCTCACATTATTATCTGCAGCCTACATAATAAATACTGACTCGCCAGCCAGGGGGCCAGGGATTTAGCTTAGTGGTTCTGGCACCTGCCTCACAAGTGCAAAATCCTGAGTTCAATCCCATTACGAAAAACAAAAAAACTTCTATTTTGGATTAGGGATTTTTTTTTTTTTTTTTTTTAGGTTTTTTGAGATAGGGTCTCACTTTGTAGTTCAGGCTGGCCCTGAGCTCAGCCTCAAACTCACATCACAGCAATCCTCCTGCCTCTGCCTCCCGAGTGCTGGGATGACAGGCGTGAGCCACCATGCCCGACACTGTGGTATGTGGTACTGATTGCTACTGGGCCTGAGTCTCCAGGCCCAGTATTGTATGTGGTTACCGGGGATTGAACCCGGGGCCTTGCGTTTGCAAGACAGGCGCTGGAGACACTGAGCTAACTCCCCGGCCCTGGACTAGGGATTTAGCACAGTGGCTCAGTGCCTGCCTGGAAAGCATTAAGTCCTGAGTTCGACTCCAATAACCCACCCCCCAAAATCAGACAACCAGCAAAGGGGAAGCCCCCAGTAAGAAGCCTGAGCTTAGCCATTTTGGTTATCCTGACCTCACACTCCACCCCATTCAGAGGTTTTCACCTCACAGTCTACTGGTGACTGTCCCTGTGGTTCCTTTGGAGCATCTAACTCATAACTCCCTGCAACATAGTCTGTGCCATCAAGCCACTAGTAAACTACTCCCCTACACACACCCAGTATGGTGAGGTGATAAGGCCATTGTCAAGTTAGAAACGCCCACCATTCATGCAGGGATGCCCTGTCAGCCCTTGTGTAGTGACAGTTCCCCCGACGTAGTGCCTGACTAACAGCGGCCTATTTACCAGGTGTATACATGCAACATTCAGATCCTGTCAGGATCACCTTGAAAGGCCATCTTATTCTGCAAAGCATCTTTGCGAAACTGGCATGCTTCTTTGTTTAACAGTCCTAAAGTCCTTTGAGAATAATTAAAAGAACAAACGGGCGATAGGCAAAGCAAGAGCAGGGATTTCAGTTTGAGTAACTACGGTAGTGCCCTGAGGGAAAATGGCAAACAGGTGATAGCACTGTGCAGGTCCTGGCTCTGAAAGCCTCCGGGTGATTGGGCACAGCAGAGAAAATGTTCACCGTTTGTACTGCGAGGCACGGCCATCCCCTGTGAAGCATCCTGTCCAGTGGACGGGCAGGTAAAGCCACCCAACAAAGCCACATACCCGCAGACTGACTTTTGGTGCAGAAGAGGCCAATGATTTAGAGCCATTTCTGGGATCCCAGTTTTCCTCATTATCTCTTCAGGAAACATTTGTACACTAAATAACAGGAGTCCACCAATCATTGCGTCTAGGCCAGGCAGTGTATGCATAGAGCAGCAGACTTGTCGGTTTCTCTGCTTTGTGACAAGCCATTTTAAGCCATCCAAGGAGAAAAGCCAGTCCCGGGACAACAGCAGCTCACCTGTCCCAGTACCGCAGCAAACACCTGCACTTTGGTTTTGTTCGGGACAGTGGACAGATTGTCCTTGGATCAAGCAGTCAATCAAATCCGATTCTGCAGTGTAGCAGGCCTGATCTCCCAAGACAAGGTAGTTGTGCACACGTAGGCGGTTCTGGACATACCCAACGGCTTGATTGATTGGCAACAGCAGCACATGTGTAAGTCCAAGTAACTAATGTGTTGCCAGGGGTGGTTTTAGGGGTGGAAAAAGCACAACAGTTAAAGGGACCACTAAGTCCTTAACCTCCAGCAAGATGCCTGTGAGTGTCCCCCCAGAGGAGAGCTCACAACGGACCATAGAAAGAACACCAAAGTACGTCGCCGAATTGACTTTGCCCTAGTGTGGGGACGTGTGACCTTCTCCTTTGGGGACTGCCAGTCACCCATAAGTCTATATACAGATCACAGTCTGGCCTGGCTCCTCACAGGGCCAGCAGCACCACCCATCACGGAGCCTGTATTGTCCTTGGCCAGGTCCCTCCCGTCTTCTGTTTGTCCTGAGTGCAGGGCTGTTGGGGCTGGCAGTGAAAATATTTCCTTGGTGCCCACCCCAGGCTTCCAAAGTATCATTGGTTTTCAGCCATGATGGAATGGAAGGTGCTGTGAGGTGTGGTAACCACTGGCTCGCTGGACCATCCTGGCAGCCCTGGGATTATAAGGTACATGGAACAACCTGGCGATGCTCATGTCCTTAGCTCACTGCTGAACTTTGATGCTTGTAAAAATGGGTTCCCCGGCTACTCTCAACACTCATAGGCTAGTCATAGGCAGCACAGATCTGAACTGAGCCGGGACTTTCAACACTGCTACCTGGTCAGGCCGCAAGGCCAGACTGCCAGGAATCCCGTGGCCATATCCACTCAAGTACCCAGGAGGGACTTCCCTTCTGATTTCTGTCGTGGATGGCTGATAGTGACCTGCGGCCTGGTTCTAGGTACTCCTCCTCAGAACACCTGCCCAGGGGTTGGCATAGGTCTCCAGGGTGTGTGCGCAAACGCAGCACACACTGTTCACGGCAGCCTGGCCCTCAGCCAGCATCACAGGTCGGCCCTGAGCTTACACTGTAGCTCACATGGCTTTGTGCCCTGGGTCTAACAATCTGCGATAGAGCCACGGCGCTACGTCCACCCCCGAGGGACTGTGAGAGGGTTACTGCTAGAGCCCACCAGTCTTCCCAAATGGCTCAGACCCAAAGAGGGTGACACATCATGCCTACTCAGTCCAGGGTCACGTGGCAAACATAGGGCTCATCCCTTATATACCAGCAACTTTCAGTACACAGTGTGAACGTGGATGGCTGATGTGATATTACCAAACCGGACAGTGGGCAGTTTGACCCACCGGCTGCTCTGTCCTGTCCCTGTGTTTAGCCATAAGGTGCCAGTTGAGGGCTGTGTAGCCACACCTGTTCAATTAGCTAGTTGCTCACAGTGTGAGATCTCAGTAAACCAGGCATCTTCAGAAATAGCAGCTACCCCTCCTCCCAGGCTCCACCCTCTCCAGGGTGGGAATCTTGGGCCTCCAGCCCTAGGACCTCTTGTCGCTCCCCATATAGGGGCTGGTGGATACAGTACTGCCTGTTGCAGGCACACCTCTAGCTTTACCAGTGTAGGAGTGTGGGCAGTAGCCTCCTAGCTTTAGTAGCCCAATCTCTGACCCATCCCACCAACAGGTAAGGAGGACTTGACCACATCACCTGTCTTAGTAAAGCCTTCAATGTCTGTCAGGGCATAAAACATAGCCAGCTAGGGCTGGGGATTTAGCTTAGTGGTTCCAGCGCCTGTCTTGCAAGGACCCGGGTTCGATCCCCGGTTAACCACATACAATACTGGGTATGTAGACTCATGCCCAGCAGCAGTCAGTACCACAGACCACAGTGTTGGGCGTGGTGGCTCACGCCTGTAATCCCAGCACTCGGGAGGCAGAGGTAGGAGGATTGCTGTGATGTGAGTTGGAGGCTGAGCTCAGGGCCAGCCTGAACCACAAAAGTGAGACCCTGTCTCAAAAACAAAAACAAAAACAAACAAACAAACAAAAACATAGCCAGCTATTTCTCTATTAGTCACTGTTGGCTTTTGGGCCCTTTCCACACTTTGGTGTCCTGTCCGTCTCTGCCCAGGACTGAGAAAGGGCTCATGTCAAGAAGAGTCATGGAAGACCTCTCCTCTGCAATGTCCCTCTACCATTTTGCTGTTATGTCTTGTGAGGATATATTTTTATCTAGGGTCTGTAAAAAAAACCAAAAAACAAAAAACTATACCAATAAAAGAATTAGAGATATAAGTGTAGAAAGAGAAACAAAAATCACTTTATTGGGAAAGGAAGAGAAATGGAGAAGCAAAATCATTTTATTAGGAAAAGGAGAGATAATAAGTAGATAGAAAACTACCTTGCTGGAGTACGGTAGGGAGCCCAGAAGTAGAATTTGGATGTCTTTGTTCTAAGTGTCCTTTATTACATGGTAAAGACAGTTTTTACATGGTAAAAACTCTCTCCCTTGAGAGTTGTTATAACTTGACTAGCTGTTCTGGACGCTGAGATCCCGAATTGACTGTGCCCCCTTCCATTGCCTACATGTACATACTTGGATAAGTACTTCTTTGGTTTTTTACAGTGGAGTTACATTCATGGCAGAATCAGTAAAAAGAACACAGACGCGTTTTAGTGCATTACTATGGTGAGAATAATAAAATACATGTGTACTTCCATATATATGGGTGTTTCGGTGTTAGTGTATATTTTACATCCTGTTTTTATGATATAGTCCTCCCCTTCCCCATTTTGTTTTTATGGTGTTTAATTGAGGACTTGGGGAGGAAGGAGATGTGTCTTGGCATAAGCCAGGCCATACTTATCAGTTCTCTCTGTTTTCTCTTTAGCAAGTGTTTAACTCTGCCAGAAATTTCACTAAGGCCTTTTAACTTTCCTTGCCTGGCTTCCAACTTTCCCTACATTCCTCTACCTTGGAGCCAGACACCTACTGGCTGACAGCCCTATAAATGATGATTTCTTCCTTAACTTGTGGGTGTCAGGTATTTTGTCTTACCAATGAGAAAGATAGCAAAGACACATAGACTACTTGTTTGCATGTTCACTGTGTAGGTGCAGGTGATGTCACACGGTGACACACTAGCAAGTATAAGATGTAGGAAAAGGGCCTGAGCCCCAGCCATCCTGGGCACCCTGATCACACACTGCTAAATACCTGATTGAACTTGAAAAGGGATCCTTCGAATGAGAACACAACTTGTCTGACACAGGCTGGTTAGTCCTGAATCAACTACTCAGTGAAGGTATGCTCAGACTGGAAACCATGAGATGAGAAATGTTTGTGGTCTAAGCTGCTAAGTTTGTGTTCACTTGTTACAAAGCAATAGATAAAGTAATAGCAATGACTAAGGAGTAGGTGGATGTGAGGGAAGAGAGACCTTTCTTTATGCCAACTCTGCTTCCAACGTTTTGTGATAGGGCACAGGGAGAATTCAAGTGCTATGGATAGAAAAGAAAAAGCAGGAAGAAAAGATGAGCAAGGAAAAAGGAGACAATGAGGAAGTCTTTAGTTGTGAAGTGCTTAGTTGGGGGGGGAATATATATACGTATACATATATATATACGTACATATATATATACATATACATATACATATACATATGTATACGTATACATATATACATATACGTATATATATATGTATACGTATATGTATATGTATATATATATAGTAGGGTATGGGCCGGGGATTTAGCTCAGTGGTTCCGGTGCCTGTCTTGCAAGCGCAAGGACCTGGGTTCGATCCCCCGGAGAACCACATACTATACTGGGTGTGGAGACTCATGCCCCAGCAGCAATCAGTACCACATAACTACAGTGCTGGGACTGGTGGCTCATGCCTATAATCCCAGCACTCGGGAGGCAGAGGCAGGAGGATTGCTGGGATGAGTTTGAGGCTGAGCTCAAGGCCAGCCTGAACTACAAAGCAAGACAGGTCACTTAAAATTTGAGAGCAGGGGTTATGTGAGAAGTGGAGATGAAATAGCTAATCATTCTATAAACTAGCCCTTTGTCTCATGCAGTTGAAGAATGAAATTGTGGACAGATAGGAAGCTAAATGGGAAGTGTCTGCTGAAAATTTAGAATAACCAATTGGAGGTTAGGCTCTATAAAATTTAAAGAAAATCAGTTACTCAGCTTGCCAAATTCAAAGGAAATTCAGCTCAAAGGAAACCAGTTACTCTAAATTTCTTCAAGTCTACTCCAGAGGTAGGGAGGAGTTAACTAAATTAGCATATTGTATCTAAGAATATTTTTTCCTTGGTAATTCTTATCTTTATCTTTTTTCCAGTGTTTACATTTACACTTCTAAGGTTAACTGACTGCCTGGCTTAATTAGCTCTTAGCTTGGTGAATATGTTTCTTTGTAACCAGCTGATTTTTCTTAGACCCTATCCCTGACTGACTGCAGCTAATTAGACCGTTCTGCATAAGCAGTTGGGAAATTCAGCCATTATCAGCCTAGAGGTGACAAGTGAAGGCGTGAGAATTAAAGGTCATCCAAAAAATGGATAGATCTGGCAGGTACAGAACAAAGCCAATATGGAGTTTCCGCCAAAGATTGCCCTTGTCCTTTCTATAATGCCCACGTCTTGGCACAACCGTTGTCACGGTGGTGTCGCACATGAGCCCACTAGCTAGAAAATCACACGGTGCTCTCTGGTCCCTGAACACTGGTCCCTGCCTGCAGACTGTACATAACCGCCTGACGGCTGTGTCCCAATGGCTCCTCTATGTTTAGAGTAGTCCGGCGGGTACCTCTGCTCAGTACAGCCTGCTCCAGACGCCCAAGTCTCGGTCCACTTGTTTTCTGCCAAGAAGGAATTCAGAAAGGAGCAGGAAAATGAGGATTAGTGTAGGGAAAGGCCACAGTGTGCTGGTATAACGAAGGAGCGACAAATCCAGGAAAGCCAGAGCGTTGGGAGAGTCAAAGGAAGGACCTCACGGAGTGGGTGAGATGGTTCAGCACATCGCATTTCCCCTCCAAGTGTAGCCTCTACCAAGTGCTCGACTTCGCAGGAAAGAGAACTGAGGCTTTAGGAGTAAGCAAAAGCTGCATCTGAACTCATGTGTTACATTAAAGCCGAAAATCTTTCTGTTAAACACTTAATTCGTCCTTATTGTCCAAAGGAGAGCAAAAAGAATAAATACAGGTTTAGGAAAGCAAAGAATGGCAAGTTTTCAAGTGTCCACAGGTGAAGTCAGGCCCAGGGCACGCCACAGTACCCGGTGAGACCACCAGGGGTCATCAGCGCATAGGCTGCACGGGGTCGACGCGCGCAGGCGCAGCGCATGCGTACTCGCTCCGGCTGGCCCGGGGGCTCCGGGCCGGCGGGGCGGGGACACGCAGTGCGTGCGGCTGGGGGCGGAGCGGCGGAGCCAGGCTGCAGAGCGGGAGCCCGCGGTGGGCTCCAGGTAAGCGAGACGCTGCGCACTGCGGAAGCCGCTGGCCGCCGCGGAGCCATGGAGATCGGCACCGAGATCAGCCGCAAGATCCGGGTGAGTCTGCGCTGGCCCGCGCCGAGCAGGGGGTCGAAGCGGGGCCATGGCGGGCGGGCGGTTGCCAGGAGTAACGGGGCTGGTGGGCCCGGCCTGTGGTGTTTCCTCGTCCAGGCCGCTTAGGGCCTGGCGCAGACGCAGGCCTGGGGAGCGCGGCGCACGGTGGTACTGCGGCGGAGGAAGTGGCGGTGGGGAGCGTCTGGGTCCGGGGAGCCCCCGCCGGGGCGCGGCGAGCTGCCCTCGCCCGCCGGGCCGGGTCTGCGCCCTCCCCGCCCCCACCGGGTCGGAGCCGCGGGAGGCGCGCGCCGCCCCCTCGCCTGCGCGCTGCGCTCGGGCTCGGTGTCCTAGCGCCGCGGTTCCGGTGCTCACGTTCGCTCTTTCTTCCTCCCTCAGAGTGCCATTAAGGGGAAATTGCAAGAATTAGGAGCTTATGTTGGTAAGTTTTATTATTGTTGTTCTCCTAATACAATTTAGAGTTTGCAAGCGAATTTCAGTGATTGTACTTTTCCCATCTTTTCGACGTTCAGTGTACTTACTTTTTACCCTGCCACCTTTAAATCTGTTACTCCTTGGTTATCTTGTCTAACCAACATTTCATTGATGGATCTGTGCTTCCCCAACTCCCCTTTCAGTACTTTTTTGAAATAGTGTCCTAAACCTCTAATTTTATGTAGTTTTTCATTGAGTTTTGTTATTCTTATTTGTTACTTTCCTTTTTACCTTGTATCTTCAGAACTGTCACTTTATGCATGTTACTTTGTGGGATTTAGCTTTGAAATGGTTCCATGAGTTTTATTTTCTTCCTTGCATCAGAGAGGAATGCTTCTTTTCCCTTTGTTTTCTTACCATTTCTACTCTGGACCAGGCACTGTGCCTAACTGTTGTGTGTGTGTACGTACACAATTAACTCATGATAATCCCCAGGAGAACCTTGGAAGGTAAGTGGTAATATTCCCAATTGTATAGTCAGGAAAAGTGAGGGTTTTCCCACTTCATTAAAGGTCTATGATTGAGTCCAGCCTGGCAGGTGTAGCCAGACTGCAGAAAAAAGCACTTTTTAAAGAGGGCTGAGGATGTGGTTTAGTGGTAGGGCATTCTTGCCTCATAACCTTAAGGCTGTAGGTTTAGTTCCCAGTACTGCAAAACAAAATAAGTCATTTGGGAAAACTTTTCCCAAAGTGTGTGAGTCCCTTAGGAACTCCAAAGTCAAAACTGTTTCCGTGTTAATACTAAAAAAGATACTTCTCGTTTTCATTGTGTTTGAATTTGGTTTATACAAAAGAAATAAGTGTTAACATAGATTCCATTTGTTTTTAGCTATCAAATTTTTCTTTCCTGTATTTTCCCCATCCCCTTTTCCTTTGCCCTTTGAACATTTTATTCCTAGTTCAAGCTATCATACATTCTGGACCTCTTCTACACCTTAGTTTCTAGTACTAGAGAAACAATATGGGATTTACACACCTTTGTCTTATTTATTTCACTTAATGAGTATGCCTTCAAGGTGCATCCATTTAAGAATAAATGTCTCTAGTTTATCTTTGCTTATGGCTAATACTTTATTTTAATAAAAAAACACATCTTTATTCAGTTTCCGGTTGAAGGGTATTTGGGCTGTTTTCAAGACTTAGCTGTTAAAACCAGTGCTGTGATAGATATGGGTGCACGTATGTCACTGTGATATGATGCTTTTAATTTTTCTGTATATGTACCTAGCAGGGAAATAGCAGGGTCAAGTAGGATTTTTGTCAAATGGGAGTTTTTTTGAGGCTTCTCCACACTGATTTCCACAGTGGTTGTACTAGTTTACATTACCACCACCAGTGAAGTGTCCTTTCTCCTCACGGCTCCACCAGCATTTGTCGTTGGTTGATTTTTTGGTGGCAGCCATTCTTTGTGGAGTAAGATGGAATCTGAGTGTTATTTTTATCTGTATCTCTGGAATGACCGGTGATGTTGAACGTTTTGAGAGATTATATTCAAATTACTCCCCATGTGCCAAATTTTTTTTTTTTTTTCATTTGGTTTTTTGAGACAGGGTCTTGCTTTGCAAGAACCACTGAACTAAATCTCTGGCCCCCACGTGCAGAATTTTTTTTTTTAAAGCCTGCTTCTGCTTTATTTTAAATATTTTATTTTGAGAGGTCCTGCTAAGTTTTCCAGGCTGGGATCAAACTTTGGATCGTCCTGCTTCAGCCTTCATAGAGCTAGGATTACAGGTATGCATCGCAGCTGGCTTAAAAAAAGCTTGTTGACTTAATGTAATTGATAGTAAACACCTGTAATCTCAGCTGCTCAGGCTGAGGGAAGGACTTGAAAATTTGAGACCCTGTTTCAGAAATGAAAAGGGCTGTGGATAGAGCTTGGTGATGTAGTGCTTGCCTATTAATAATGACCTGGGTTTAATCCCTGGTGCCACCAAAAAAGTAACTAAAAATTAAGAAATGGAATGTCATCAGTGGAGCAGTCTGTACTGTAATTTTTAAATCTTAGCATTTCATTAATGCCTTTTTAATATTTTGTGAATTGCTCGTAAAGTACCCATGATGATTATCCTAAGGAAAGATCTTGGTATGATTGTGTTGAGAACTAGTCATCTCATGTTTTTAGTGAAGTATAGTGGACAGTCAGGTTACAACCAGCCCGTAATATAAACAACTTGGGTTAATTAGGTCAATGGAAGGTTTATCTCTCCCACTTGTTATGTACATTGTGTAGCCTGGTAAGCTGTAATGACTTATAGCCAGAAACCAATGGAGTTTGTAAGCCAAGGGTCCACTGTATCATTTTTAAGTTCTAAGAACTGATAAATTGGTTATGTGCACTTGGGTATTAGACAGACAAAAAAAAACAACTAATAGGCTTTGTTGAGCTTTTAAATGAAAAATAGAATTTTGGAATATCTGCTTCCATGAGTTTGATAGCTTCCCAATGCTGAAAGAGTTTCTGGTCAAATCATGCAGCTATTGTCAATTTTTATGTTACCTAATGAAATGTGTCAATATGTTGATCACTAGCTTAGTGAACCAGTATGTACCCAGTGACTAGTGCATAATATTAAAAAATTATGTGTAGTAAAGAACCACTAAAACTGAATGGTAAATCAGTGGGTTTTCTTATAACAGTGCACAAAAGGTAGTTGATGTAGGTTTTTTTTTTCCCCCCGTTGGTAGTGAGGATTGAACTTAGGATGTTGTGTTTGTGAGGCAGGTGCTGCTCCACTGGTCCAGTTGATGTAGTTGTACATCGCATATTGGTGCTAACACTGAGAAAATTTCCGCTTTTGAGTTGTAGTGTCTTATCACAATACCTGTATTATCTGTAAGGTTAGCATACCATTTTACTAGCTAGCACTGTGTGCTTGTAATCCTGGCACTCCAGGAGGCTGAGGCAGAAGGATTGCAAGTTCAAGCCCAGCTTGGCAACTTAATAACCTATGTAGGCATTATCTTAAATTAAAAAAAAAATTTTTTTTTAAAGGAAAGGTGCTGTAGCCCATTGCAAAGGCCCCGAGTTCAATTCCCAGTACTGTTCCCCTCTCCCAAGTATTTATATATGTAAATTTTTTCTTTCTCAGCTATGTATCTAACACTAGATTTTCTTCAGTGGGATCATTATAGAAGATTAAGTGCAAGAAGCATTGGCATCAGCTCGTGCAGTTTAGTGATTTAGCCCATACTAAGAAAGCGCTGCAGACGTAGCTCAGTGCAAAGACCTGGGCTCAGTTCCAGTACAGGGGTGAAAGAAAAAGTCAGAAACAAGAAATAGAACATCCCTGTCTTTTAGGCCAAATACTGAGAGATTTATAAAAATGTAGAACAAAGCCATTCTTTACACTGCATTTTTATTTTCCTTAAAGCTTTAGCAATTTTAATAAAATTATTATTTTTTTACACAAATACACTTGGGTTTGATATGAGTATTTCAAAATGAATCTACTTTAAAATTTTCTGTTTAAATTTTATGTGATAAATATCAATAAATATAAATCAGTCAGAGAGCCTGAGGCCAATTTGAATATTGCTGCCTTATGGGTAGGCAATTATTGTAGTGAACCTGTGGAATGTGAACCACACCCAGGTGTTTATTATTGAAAGAACCAAAAGGTTCCTTGTTACTGCTTTGATGTGAAAATCCAAGCTCAGAGAAGATGAGGCTGAATCAGGATTTTTTTTTTAATTTAAAACTTGATGATGCCAATCCATAGTATACCTAGTAAGAACTCTTCAAAATTCTGCTGCATGAAAGCACAAACACATGTTGAGTCTAAATTAAAACTTAACAGTAAGTTTAAATTTGATGGCTTTGTTATTTGTCAGAAATTGCAAATCAAGAATTTTGAGCTCTTTAAGAACTTAGTTGCAAGCTTCATCTATTGCATTTGGTTGTCTATGAGAAGTGATAGAAAACTACTATGAATACTTAAACATAACAAATGTTTTACAGTAACATACACTGCAATCAATCCCCCTCAAAATACCAAGCCTCACTTTGAGCACACTTAACCTGACTTTCTTGCCACTTTTTTTTTTCCATGACAGGGTCTTGCTAAGTAGTTCAGGCTGGCTTTGAACTCATGGTGATCCTCCTGCCTCAGCCTTTTGAGTGTTGGAATATAGTTGTATGCCACCACATTTAATTTCTCGACACATTCTAAAGCACTTCAGAAAGTCCTCTTTCATGAGATGAGGTTCGTTAATTGTGGTGTTGTGACTGCCTTGATGTCATGCATCAGTGGAAAGCCATTTTTTTGGTCATTTTCACTTTGGGGAGGAGTTGGAAGTTGCAGTGTGCCAGAGCTGGTAAAACCATGGTGATGAGGTTGCACCGTAACATTTTTAGGAGCCTGGCTTTCCACTGAATGGCACATGGCAACAGTACTCACTGCATTTTTGATAACACTTTGTAAAGGGACCCATGGACTTCCAGACCTGTTTTACTGGCAAGGATGATGGGAAAATTGTGTATAAAGAGAGAGAGTATTTTGAAGAAGATTATGTCTTTTACTGTAATAAATCTTTAAAAAGTCATTCACTTGTAGTAGTAAAAACATATTTTATAGTTTTGGGAACATTTTCATCTAGTTCCTTTTGTTCTGAACATAGTGCTACAGTGGACGTGGCAGATAGGTGGTAGTCTTTAAAGAGTCAAAAAGTAGTTTTGGGCTGGGGATTTAGCTCAGTGGTTCTGGCACCTGTCTTGCAAGCACAAAGGCCCTGGTTCGATTCCCCGTTAACCACATACCATACTGGGCGTGGACACTCACGCCCAGCACAGTACCACATACCACAGTGCTGGGCGTGGTGGCTCATGCCTGTAATCCCAGCACTTGGGAGGCAGAGGCAGGAGGATTGCCGTGATGTGAGTTGGAGGCTGAGCTCGGGGCCAGCCTGAACCACAAAGTGAGACCCTGTCTCAAAAAACCTAAAAAAAAAAAAAAAAAGTCTTTATGAAGCTGTAGAGAGCTCATCAGTAGCACATTTAAGGAAAAACAATTTAGGCCTTTTGAGTCCTTAATATTTCTTATGTTAACTTTGTAACAGAAACTTGGTGATCTAAATTCTGAATCAGAGCATGTGTTCTTCTAGAACTTGGCAGTTTGCACATTAGCGCAGCTTTCTCAGCTTGTTTGTCACTGCCACTTGACTGAAGTTCTCTTCTGTGTGTGTGTGTGTGTGTCTGTGCCTGTATATGTCAGAAGATTTTATGTTTTTTGCTTTTTGGTGCTGGAAGTGGAACGCAGGGCCTTTACCTACTCTGCCACTGAACTCTGCCCCCAGCTTAGAAGATTAAGGGCAGAGATTTTGTTTTCTGTGTTCCAGTGATTGAGCCGAGTGCCTCTTATTTCATAAATGTTAATTAAGTGGGTAAACAAGGTCATCCTTTGATTTCACTTGAAATCAAATAGAATGTATTACTTACGTCTGCAATTAACTACTGAATTATTTGGGTGTATATACTTTGTTGTCCTCATTTTTCTCGTGTGGTGCTGGTTTGGAACCTGGGGACGTGTGCATGTTAAGCAAGTGCTCTTCTACTGAGCTGTGCTCCTAGCTCTCTAGCCTCTTTTTAGCCTAGAAAGTCTTAGACCTATTCAGAGTCACGAAAACAAGCCTGCAGGAGATACTTGGTGTCTGTTTTCAAGGTATTGGCTGGAATACAAAGATGAAAACATTTTTAAAGGAAGTAGTATCTCACTTGTGTTTAAAATGAAGTACTTCATTGAGATGGCAGTTATAGTTAAAATTATAAGTAACTTTCAGAGACCTTCACAACTTTGGTTTTTTTTCTCCCAATACACTACGCTGCTTTCAAATAACTGAGAAGACCATTAGAATTCTGTCAGAATGTTCATGATGACATATTAATTTTCCATTAAACTATTAAGTTTCATTATATGCCTACTCACAAAACAAACCTGAGAATTTCTGAAAGCTTTGTTGAGATATAATTGATGTATATTAAGCTGAATTCCTCATGTGTGTGTGTGCGTGTGTGTGTGTGTGTATGTTACTGGGGACTGAATCCAGGACTTCGTGCATGCTAGGCAAGAGCTCTACGATTGAGCTATATCTCAATATACTGGATACATGGATAAAATGAAAATCATCCTTGCAGTCAGGGTAATGGATACATTAACTTGGAAATGTAGTGCATAGGAAGAGAACAGATAAAACCTTGGGTTTGATTCCAGGACTACAAAAAAATAAAATAAAAAATAAACGAAAAACCCAGATAGTGAACATACACAGCAGCTCCCAAAATTTTCAGGTGTTGCTTTCTACCTTTCCCTTACACCTTCCCAGCCCAAACCCAGTACCCAAACAACCACTGACCTCATACAGCATTTTAGGAGATGGAAACTGAAAAATAATGAGAGTAAGTATGGTCTGTTTGTACCATTGATGTTATGACAGGGAAAAATTACCAAAGGACACAAAAGTTTTCTCAACTTTTTTTTCATATCTGAATTACCAGTGGTGGCCTGTAGTTGGAACTATGCAGAAATAAACTACCAGCTTACTTATTATAATTGCTAAGAAGTAGTGAGAACCGGTTAATACTCTACCCGGAAAATGGCTGTTTGTCCATGTATCTTCTCACATACTGCACGCACCTATAAAATAGTCTCGACTTTCCTTTCGTAGATTGCTTTCTTAGTGTATTTGTGCTGCTATTTAACCACATTTATCTTGACTACAAATCTCTCATAGTACTTCAGAAATGAACCTTTTTGCTTGTGTAGAAAAATAAGCATTTAAAGTATTAAAGATTTTTTTTGTAGGGATTGGCGTTCCACTGATAATAGCATTTGTTTTGCTTATCATTTTTATTTTTATTTATTTTTGTTTTAAATTTTGGCAGTACTAGGCTTTCCCCATGCTAGGCATGTACTCTTATCACTGAGCTACATCCCCAGCCCTCTTTATTTTGAGATTGTCTTAGTTACCCAGGCTGTTCGTGAACTTCCATCCTCCTCCCAAATCCTCCTGAGTAATCTTTTTATTGAGGGTTTTATTTTTAAAATTTTTTCTTGGTCCTGGGCCTCACCTTCATAATCATTATGTTAGGTTACTATTGTGAAGATAAAACAGTGAGTGAAGTTAGTTGATGTATTTAACTGGCTACCTTTCTTTATGGTGCTGAAATTGAACTTGCTGCATTGTATATGCTAGGGAAGCACCCTACCTGCAACACTTCCAGCTGCTATTTAAAATAGAAATTTTTAAGTTATGTAGAGTTTTGGATGGTTTTAGTGTTGCTCCAGATTTATTATACTGAGTCATTTAAATGTTTTTTTACCAAGGATGAAGGTATAATCTTGAAAAAAGAGTATTTTTGCAGCATAAAGAAAACTAAACAAAACTCAGTTATTTCTCCTGGGGAATGTCCATATTTTCTAGAAGTTTTTCTGATAAAAAGATTTCTTTCAAGATGAACACATTCTCAAAATTGACTCTAGATGTTTAGTTTTATTCCAAGGATTCCATCAGTTATCCCTAATTCCTTCTGTGCTAGAATATTTTTGGAATGAAGAAGAAAAATTAAACGCTAAGCCTTTTTGTTCAACACAGTTCTAGCAGAGTGAGATGCTAGTTCTTAAAGCTACATCTATATTTTAATGCACATGAGCTATAAGACAAATGTTAAGGAAAACATAAAAAAAGACTTGATATACTTTTCCTTTTAAATAGATGAAGAACTTCCTGATTACATTATGGTGATGGTGGCCAACAAGAAAAGTCAGGACCAAATGACAGAGGACCTGTCCCTGTTTCTAGGGAACAACACAATTCGATTCACCGTATGGTATGTTTCTGAATATCTATGCCTCACACCACAGTTTGCAGAGTAGGTGTTTTGTTTGGAAAGCGATTCTTGACAGTTGTTAGGTCAGCATGGAGAAGCAGTTTGTTAAGGGTGAGGGCACAGCGTCTGGGGCAAGGGCCAGCTTGCATCCTGGCTCTGCATCTTGCTGTATTTCTGTGTCCATAAACTAAGAACAGTAAATTGCCTTTTATAGAATTGTGAGGGTTAAGTGAAATAATACATAAAAGTGCTTGCAGTCCACCTGATGTCTAGAAGCCCCTAATGTATGTCAGCTGTGTTTCCTTTGTAAACTGTATCATATTCCTTTTTCCCAACCCAAACCAGTTGCAAATACCAAGAGCCATCCGTAGTTTGGACTGAATGCATTTCCTGTTTTGTTTTTTCCAGCTTACCTTCTAAGGGGCAAAGTTTTTAGAATTATATTTAATTTTTTTGGCTTTTTTAATTTTTAAAATTCTTTTATTTGAGAAATGAAAATTTCATTCATTTTTAAAGATTTTTAAAATTCCCTTATGGAATTGTAAAATAAGCAGCTTTTTTTTAATTACTCTTAGAGTTTGGAGTGTTCTTTTCTGAACCACAAGGGCCTTTGGTTGGCAGTGCTGACTAAAATCCCAAGATTTAATTGAAGAAAGCCAGGTCCTGATAGCAGGTTTGAGGTAGAGCGAGAATGGGAGAAGATAATATATAGCTGAGAATAGAGGCAGTAAACGTTTATAAGAGCTCTTAGACTAGGAGCAGCCGGTTATAGTGGAAGTTGATAGAGCAGAGTGGAGTGAGCACCTGGCCTTAATTTGAGTGGCTGAAGACTTGGATAACAAATGGACACTCAGGAGAGATGATGCCTATTAACATCTTTCATTAACAGAAGACTGTTTTTCTCCTACCAGCCACTTGGCAGATCTCGTACAGCTACCTTGGAATCAGCCCAGAATTCTCTGGGTTTACACGTCGTTCAAGTCAAGTCCTCACATGTATGGCTTAGTGCAGTGGCCTCACCTACTTAGGACAGTTTATTTCATTCCTTACCAAATAAAAGTGGCCATGGTGCTTTAGTTGTCACCAGTGCAGATGGTGTTCTGTTTAATAAACATTTTCGTGACCTAACTTTAACTCTTGGATCACTTTGGAATGGAGTGCAGCTTTTCTTAGGAGATTGCTTTATGAGATAACTTGATGGAATATTTTAGAGAAATTTATTAAACATACCATTAACTGAATCTGAATTTAAGCTAAAATTCAACTTCTTTTCCTTGCCACAAATTGAGTTCTTTAATGTGTATGGATGCTTCATTTTGGTGTTTTGCTTTCCTTACTTAAATGTTTAACACCACTCCCAATCAGACCAGCATAGTTTTATGAAGCCCTGGAGTAGTTGTGTCCGCAGGTGTGTGCTGTTGGCATGTAACCGGGGTTCTCAGTGAAACAATACAGTGAGAGTTCTGGTGTTCACGCAGCCTTTTGGAGGTACCACAGGACAAATTCGCCTTGAATGTAGTCGCTAAAGTAGGATAAAAACAGGGTTATGGCCTATATTTGCTTATAGTAGTTATTTTGAAAATAATAGTTACAGTGAAATTATATACCATTTTCTAAGATTAACTTTTTTTTTAGTTCTCAAAATTAGGTTTCCAGAAAACCATGTAAGTAAAATATGAACTGCTGGGCCGGGGCTGAAGAAATTGAGTGGTAAAATGCATATTTAGCATGTTGAAGGCACTAGGCTGAGTCTCTCTTGTCAAAATAAGAAATACAAAGTTGTTATTAAAGCATTGTGAAAATGAGCATTATTACATAATTTCATTTTACTGGAAGCTCTAATCAGTTTTTAGTCCTGAGGAGGCAAAGTGACATTTTTGTGGTCACAGGTTCTAGTTAGAAGCTACCTTTGCCTTTGCTTGTTTTGCTTTGGTACAGTGCATTGAGCCCAGAGCCTGTGCATTCTAGGAACTTGCTCTCCCATCAGCCTGTATCCGCAGCTCCTTTGGACCTATTTGCAGAGGCTAGATGTTAAAAAGTGAAGAAAAATAATGAGTTTGGGTTGACTTCTGTGATATTTATATGGTCTTATTTTAAAATATGGAGCTAGAAAGTTAAACTTTACATCATTTGTACTTTGAATACCACATATATTAATATTTATCTGGATAAAATGTCATCACATTTAGTGGCAGTTGAAATAAAATCTTAAAGGGAGGCTTTATTTTTTTGTTTTGTTTTTTTTAGGCTTCATGGTGTATTAGATAAACTTCGCTCTGTTACAACTGGTAAGATTTATAAAATTGAGGTTTGTTTGGAATTCCTGTTTGCTGTAGCATATAATTCTTTTAAAAGTCATTTATGTTATTTCAGAAACACCTGCAACTTTGAAGAGTGTTCATTTGAATTGAACTTTGTAAGAGAGCACAGTATTATAAACTTTATGAGCAGTAAATGTATTCAGTGATAATTTCAGTGTATATGTAGTTGGGAGTGGGAGCAGTGCAATTTATCTTAAGGAAAAAAATTAAAGATGAATGCAGAGGTTTAACTCCAAGGGTGTCTCACTGTGTTATAATTTAAAATTACTTGAACATCCAATACTAATAAATAAAATATATTGTTTTACTATGTGTGTAGTGATATTTAGGCATTAAAAATAGAGTAGTGAGAGCACACATGATACAGATGCATATCTGTATACTTTTCCTCAAAAAGTAGCCTTTGCAGCTGGGTGTGGTATACATCTGTGTTCTTAGCCACTCCAGAAGCTCAGGCAGGATGATTGTGAGTTTGAGGCCAGCCTGGGCAACTTACTGACACCCTGTCTCAAACAGTAAAAAGGGCTGGGGAGGTACCTCAGGGGTAAGAGTATCTGTCTAGCATGTGTGAGACCCCATGTCCAGTCCTCAGTACTATATTACAAAACGCAAAAAAAATTCTTTGAGGTAATTGGTTATTTTATTTGTATTTGAAAACTTCTGCAATGAGCATATATTGCTTTTGAATTGGTCATCAGAAGAAAAGTTTTAAAGTAATGAAAGTACATTACAAAGACCACATGTTTTGCTTTCTAGAACCCTCTAGTCTAAAGTCTTCTGATACCAACATCTTTGATAATAATGTGCCTTCAAACAAGAGTGGTTTCAGCCGGGGAGATGAGAGACGGCATGAAGCTACAGTGCCTCCCCTTGGTATTTCTAGCACCAGACCTGAAAAAAGAGATTCCAGAGTTGCTACAAGTTCGCAGGAGCAGAAAACAAATAATATGAGGTAAAAGAACTGACCACACTTTTTCTTGAAAATATGTATATAAATTTTTAATGGGATACCTTTAGTTTTACACATCTGAGATTTGTTGTTTAAAAAAAAAAAACTTTTCAGTGGATAATAGCACAAATACCAGCCTCCTTGATATTGTTTAAACATTTTTTGCTGGGTGTGGTGTCAGTACCTGTAATCCCAGCCTTTGGGGCACTGATGCAGGAGGATTACCATGAGTTTAAGGCCAGCTTTGGCCACAAAGTGAGTTTATTACCAATCTGAACTACTTAGTAACACCCTGTCTCAAAAACAAACAATTTTTTTTTGAAGATTTAGAGATAATTGATCTAATCTGATTGCAAAATATTTTTGTTTTTAGTAGACAGACTTATGATGATGGAGCTGCAACCCGATTGATGTCAACAGTGAAACCCCTGAGGGAGCCAGCACCCTCTGAAGACGTGATTGATATTAAGCCAGAACCAGATGATCTCATTGATGAAGACCTGAATTTTGTACAGGAGAATCCTTTGTCTCAAAAAAAACCTACAGTGACAGTTACATATGGTTCTTCTCGCCCTTCTATTGAAATTTATCGACCTCCTGCAAGTCGAAATGCAGAAAGTGGCGCTCATTTAAACAGGTTGCAATTTCAGCAGCAGCAGCAAAGCAATATTCATGCTGCCAAGCAGTTGGATATGCAGAACAGTCGGGTATATGACACGGCACATTTATGTGAACCAGAAGTGCTTAACAGCTTAGAAGAGACTTACAGTCCCTTCTTCAGAAACAACTCAGAAAAAATGATTATTGAGGTTTGTATATGTTTTAAGTTCTAGCTTGTTAGGTTGAAATTTGCCATTCCTTGATACTAAATAGTGTGTAGAATAACTAAGCACATATCGTAGGTTTATTTTAAATTGATTTTTCTGCTGTACTAGTTTCTGCATGGCTGGCTTTTAGGAGATTTTATGTCATATCTGTATACTTTGTTAGTATCTTTCATATTTGGGTTAGTCACTTGTATAATTTTGGGGAGAGGGGTTAGGTCAGTTTTAGATTATTCAGGGTAATTGCTAGTAAGCATCCAAGTAACTCTTTTCTGTAAAAATGTCTGTAATATCTGACATTTGACTTTATTTTTATTTTAATAGTATTTTAGGGGGTGTTAGGAAACTGCTAGTCAGCAACTAAATTACTCCCTTTGTTTTCTTTTTTCTCTTTTTTTAATTATTTGAGACAGGGTTTCACTTTGTAGTTCAGGCTAGCCCGGGACTCAGCCTTAAACTCAGAGCAGTCCTTCTGCCTCTGCCTCCTGAGTGCTGGGAATACTGGCGTGAGTGTCCACGCCTTGCGCTATGGTAGGTGGTACTGATTGCTGGTGGGTGTGAGTGACCACGCCACGCCCAGCCTTGTTGTATGTGGTTACTGAGGATCTAATTAGGGACCTAACTAGGGACCTTATACTTGCAAGGCAGGCACGGAACCACTGAGCTAAATCCCCAGCCCACAATTGTCTTTTTTTTTTTTTTTGTTAAATGGAAACATTTTTGATAGAACTTTGTTATTTGAGACTAGGTAAACATAAACTCATCTGATTGCAGGAAGAAAATTTCCGAAAGAGAAAATTACCTGTGGTAAGTTCAGTTGTTAAAGTAAAAAAATTCAATCATGATGGAGAAGAGGAAGAGGAGGAGGAGGATTATGGCTCCCGGATGGGAAGCGTGTCCAGCAGTGTATCAGTGCCCGCAAAGCCGGAAAGGAGGTACGTGAGTGTGGTGGTTGTGACTGCCTGATAGTCCTCTGGGTTTCTTTTTTTTTTTTTCTTCAGTTTGGAAAAAACTCAGGGCCTTGTGTATGTTAGGCAAGTGCTTTACCACTGAGCTACATCCCTGCCCATTTGTAGATTTCCCCAAAAGGACAGTCTTGAGAAACATTTGATGTGATTCCATGTAAAATTTTTCCATGGAGTTTGTTTGTTTATTTTTGTGGTATTGGGGATTGAACTTGGGCTCTGTGCTTCCGAGGTAGGTATGGTACCATTTGAGCTAAACCCTTAGCCCAGTGTGTATTTTTAAAATCAGTTAATTTATTTTTGGTATTTGGGATCTAACTCTGGAATTTAAACTTCCGAGGCAAGAATTGGAACTACTGAGCTAAATCTCTAGCCCAGTGTTTATTTATTTGAGATAGGGTCTTATTAGTTCAGGCTGGCCTTGAATTCAGTATATAGCCCAGGCTGGCCTCAGACTTGAACTCACGGCGATCCTCCTACTTCAGCCCCTGAACGCTGGAATTACAGGCATGCATCACCTCATCTGGCTTTCCATTGAGTATTTTAGATCCCTATTACTGAGAATGAACTTGCTTAACATTGTAGAGGATTACAGAGAATTAAAAATCAACCTCATGACAGTAAAAAGCATTTTTGCAGATTTGATATTTTAAAAAGTTAAAAAGGTTTCTTCCAGTTAGGTGATGTTTTCTAAAATCTATTGCTGTCGATTTGAAACATAGAAAGGCTGTAATAAAGGGATAATGAATGGTTAGTATGTAGAGAACTGAAATTTAAAATGTTGTAAAAATACCTTTTTAAAACTTTTTTAGACCTTCTCTTCCACCTTCTAAACAAGCTAACAAGAATCTGATTTTGAAAGCTATATCTGAAGCGCAAGAATCTGTAACAAAAACAACCAACTATTCTGCAGGTAATTGAAGTGTAGAATGTTTACATTGGGTGAGAAATCTCTCCAGTAAGGGAAAAATGCTTGCTCTGGATTTCATGTCAAGACTGTAGGGAATGGCTTTAGGAGGAAATTTGGTCAGTTTGAGAGTATCATTGGAGTTTAGTTCTTTGAACACCATATAGTACCTCTTATACTCTTATTCCAAAGTGTGTGAAGCGGATAATACGCACAAACTTTAAAGGGAGAGTTTTTAATTTTTTATTTGGTGATACCAGAGACTGAACCCAGGGCTTTATATATGCTAGTTAAGTGCCCAAGTGCACTTAACACAGTTATACCCCATCCCTTTTTATTTTGTTTGGAGACAAGTCCATTCTTACATTGCCCAGGCTGTCCTTGAACTTTCATACTATTGTCCAGCCTCCTGAAGATTTAGGGTTATAGATACCTAGGGTTATTGGTACCACCAGTCCTGGTTTAAAGTTCTGATTAAAAAAATGAGAATTTCATATTAATAGGATTAAATTCAACATTAGATAAGAATTTATGATAGGTAAAAGGTACCAAAATAATATAATAAGTACCTAAAGTTAGGGAAATTTGTGTTTTTTGGTTTGTTTTTATGTGGTACCGGAGATCAGACTTGGACTTATGCATGTTAGACAACTCCTCTGCTGCTGGCTTCACCTCAAGCCCCAAGAGAAATTCATTTGAAACTTAAAAATAAGCAGATTGGTGCTGGGGATTCAGCTCAGTGCTTCTAGCACCTACCTTGCAAGCACAAGGGCCTATGTTCGATCCCTGGTAACCACATACCACAGTACCGGGCATGATTATCCTAGCACTCAGGAGACAGAGGTAGGAGGATTGCTGTGAGTTCGAGGCTACATAGTGAGCTCAAAGCCTGAACTACAAAGTGAGACCCTGTCTCAAAAAAAAAAAAAAAAAAAAATTGGTTTCTTCATCTTGAAATCCATTAATAAAATGTAGGAGAAAAGAACCAGTGCAGTGCTTTTTCACACATCTGTAATCCCAGCTATCCAGGAGGCTGAGGTTGTAGCATTGCAAGTTGGAAGTCAGCCTGGGAACTTGCTTAGACCCTTTGTTAACATTATGAAAATGATGATGATGCTAAAAGTAAAGGGCTGGGGATGTAGTTCTGTGATAGAACACTTACCTGTTATACATGAAGCCCTGGGGTTCAATCCCTAGTATTGCCAAAAAAGTGAGGGAGAGAAATTAACTCGTGTGATGGCCTTGCCCTAATGATCATAATAGTAATAAAAGCACATCATTATTTTGTGATAGAACATTAAGGTATTACATGTATTTAAAACAGACGTCATTGCAGAAAGCTAATGGTGAAGTAGAGATGATGAGTACCATTTTGTAGTGTTGTTCAAACTCTGTATTTTGTCCATTGTGTCCTTTGCTGTAGCCAGTGTTTAAACCTTTGCAGTAACAAGCTGGTGGTAATTGTCAACATTCACATTACTTTAGTTTTTACTATGGATTTTGATCAGTGCTCTCTAGAATATTGAGCTTTCTATTCTGTCCTACATTTTTAACCCCTTCCTGAACTTCCTGAACAGTTTTCAGTTCTGATGTACTTATCTGTCTCCTTTATCACTAATTTAATCTTGAATATAAGTTAAACAAGTTTTGACTGTAGAGTGAGGGTTATCAAGCAAACATCAACACTTGACCCAAGAAATCAGAGAATTGTTGTGACCTTGAAATATCTTCCTTTTCTAATAGTTGGAGATTGCCAGGGTTTTTTTGGGGTGGAACCAGGATTGAATCCAGGGACTTTCACACTGAGTTACACCCCCAGCTCTTTTTTATTTTTATAGGATCAGGTCTTGCTAAATTGCCTAGAGGCTGGACTTGCGATTTTCTCTTTTTTTTTTTTTTAGCTTTCAAGAATACTGGGATTACATGTATAAGCCACCATGTCTTATGTGGAGATCCCAAAGTTTTAAGAAATAGCCTTGAAACATTCTTTATCTAGATTGCTTTAATTACAATTGGAAATTATTTATAATCATGAAGCAAAGCCTACACTGTGCTTATTTCAAAATAAATGCATGTGTCATACTTTTGTGGCATATGCCTTAAAATGTGTAGACATTGTTTACATATGTGCAGGCAATAACTTGGAAATCTGTCTCAAGAATGTTGTAAGAAAGATGTAGGTGGTAGTCTCTGAACTCTTGTGAGCTCGAGTGTTCTAAACCCAAGGAGGCATCTGTGATCACTAAGGATTGGGTTTTGGTACGTTCTGGTACTCATTTGTTATATTTCCATTTCTCTTACTTGTACATTAAAGTCCCACAGAAACAGACACTTCCAGTTGCTCCCAGAACTCGAACATCTCAAGAAGAATTGCTAGCAGAAGTGGTCCAGGGGCAAAACCGGACTCCTAGAGTTAGTCCTCCTATTAAGGAAGAGGAAACAAAAGGAGATAATACAGAAAAAAATCAAGGTAAGAATTTAAATATTTCAGTTCCTATTAAACTTGCTAATGGGGCATTATTTTCAAATAGATTTTTGTGGAGTACAAGATACGCATAAAGATTAGAATGTTCATACCTACACTTTTAAGAAACTTAACATTTTTATTATGAAACCAGGGTTGTTGGCACATACCTGTAATCTGGGCCACTCAGAAGCTAACGCAGGAGGATCATAAGTTCAAAGCCTGGCAACTTTGTGTGACCCAGCCTCAAAATAAATAAAAAGGGTTGAGGTTGAGCTCAATGCTCCCTGGACTCAATACCCCCCTCCACAAAGCTTTATTATGGAAATTTTTAATACTAAAAAGAGGCTGAAAAATAAACCTGGCGCTCTCCAGTATTGACTAAAAAGTCCTCCCAATCCTATGTCTTTTTGTCTCTTTCTTTTCCAATCTTAGCCCCTCAGCTGCGTGAACCCATTATCTTGCCAGACAGGCCCCAACACCCTAGGTTCAACTCCTAGCACAAAAGGAAACGAGAAGAAATGATATATTAGAAATACCTCAGTAATTAACATGTCTTACTAACCTGAAATAGCTTCAGAGACATTGAAGAGAAAGGGAGCAACATTTTAATAATTAGAAAGCAGAAGAATTCAAGAGAAAGTGACAGATAGTATGAGCAACACAGACACAAAATATTTATAATAGAAATCTCTGGTGGTGGGAGCAAAGAAGGGAACACCTTAAATAATCTTTTTTTTTTTTAAGGTTTTTTGAGACAGGGTCTCACTTTGTGGTTCAGGCTGGCCCTGAGCTCAGCCTCAAACTCACATCATAGCAGTCCTCCTGCCTCTGCCTCCCGAGTGCTGGGATTACAGGCATGAGCCACCACGCCTGGCACTGTGGTATGTGGTACTGGTTGCTGCTGGGGTGAGTCTCTACGCCCAGTATTGTTATGTAGTTACCAGGGATCGAACCTGGGCCCTTGCGCTTGCAAGACAGGCGCCGGAACCACTGAGCTATATCCCCAGCCCACCTTAAATATCTTTCAAGAAACAAAGAAAAAGAAAAATTGAGGCAACTTGCCAGAAAGTTTACATTTGTACATGTGTGACTATGCATCCATAGCCAGGAACTCTTAGGTATATTTAGGAACAAATGGAATTTAAAAAGAAAACAAACAGGTATGCAGGCAAAAAAATTACTACAACTTAATAAAAGTTTATCATCAGCTCTTTTATAGCAGTACTTCATGATGGAAATGGGCTCAGAGATTTAAGATACTTGAGGAAAGAAAATGTTGTCAAGAATTTTATGTCCATTAAAAGTAACTTTAAAAACATTTTTTTTTTTTAGTTTTTTTTTTGAGACAGGATCTAGCCTTGTAGTTCAGATTGGCCCTGAGCTCACCCTTGAACTCCTAGCAATCCTCCTGCCGCTGCCTCCCAAGTGCTGGGATTACAGGTGTGAGCCACGACGCCTGGCATTGTGGAATGTGGTACTGGTTGCTGGTGGTGTGAGTCACCATGCCCTACATTGTTGTATGTGTTTACTGGGATTGAACCTGGGCCCATGCGCTTACAAGGCAGGTGCCAGAACCATTGAATTAAATCTTGGGCCCGCGTTTATACTTTCTTGTAACAGCGATATCAGTCGGTAGCCAAATAGTAGTACAAGAGTAGACACTTGTTTTTGTAAATAAAGTTTTATTGGAATCAAACTATGCCATCTCATTAGTGGAATTTTTTAACAGCACCAGGATCGAACTCGGGCCTTTGTGTTTCCAAGGTAGGTGTGGTACCATTTGAGCTAAAGTCCAGCCCTAGGAATAGAATTTTTATGAATGCTTTTATGTTAGTACCTTGTCAACCCTGGATATAATAAATGAAGGAAGCAACTTTTTAAAAAAGTTAAGTCATTTAATAAGTGAAAACAGAAGGGTAGAGTTTGAGGTTTTTTGTTTTCTTTGTTTTTGAGTAAATATCATTTATTTCATGTCTGCTGAGGAAAGAACAAAACGCTGCACTAGTCTTGCCAAATGATTTGAATCTTAAGTCTTCAGGTCTCCAACCCAGCAGTCGCTTTGCAAAGTGTGGAGGCTATGGATGCATAGTCACACATGTACAAATAAGAATTAATATCTTGATGGAGCTACATCCTAAGTATGCAACAAGTACAATAAATCCCTGCCTCACTATATAGGTCAGCCAGCCTGAGAATTTGTAAAAATCGTAAAATACAGATCCAAAGAAGGGAGCAAGTGAATCCACATGGAACCCCTCAGACAGTACTCCGGATGACGTTTGTTTGCTGCTGTTGATGAGGACTTTAAGATGGGCTACCTGGAGTGGCATCTGGAAGGATTGGCAGAAAGTTCTTTTGCTTTAAGTAGGCAGTGGCTAGAAGGTATTTTGCCTTATGAAAATTCATTAGGCTGTGAATGCATTGGTTTGTAGAGCTTCTTCATGGTCATGTTTCAAAATAAAAAGGTGGAGTGAAGTGGCATCAAGTACAAATGCTGATAAAGACTGATTAGATTCATTTGTTCATGGGTGTAAAGTAATGATAAGCAGTTACCTATTAATGTGCTTACAGTTTTACAATTATTCTGAGAGATTTTTAAAATCTCAATATGTACATGTGTTCACATGGATTATTGATAATGTTCTCTCTCTGGTCTTGGGTGTTAATGTTTTTTTTTTTTTTTGAGAGAGGATCTCGCTGTGTGTTCCAGGCTGGCCTCAAACTCACACAGATAGCCTTATCTCAGCAGCCCGAGTGTTGATTGTACAGGTTACACTACCACCCCCATCAGATTGTCACCAGAACTTATTTTGTCAGTTTTTTTGAAGATTTAACTACCACTACAATAATTCTGGCTTTATTTACTCTCAGTTTTAGTACCTTTATTCTGTTTTGTTGATTTCTGCTCTTATTGAATACATTTTTCCATAGTTTTTAGTTTAACTTAGTCTATAACTTTTGGTATCACATTTAAGTTGCACATTTCTTTTGCTATACCACATAGTTTCAATGTGTGCCTTTGTTATAGTGTCTTTAATTTCCATTGTGATTCTTTTACTCACGAGTTTTTTAAAGTGGTTTAAGAATACAGGATATGGAAATTTGGGT